>CAEGAE010025715.1:0-15688 GCA_903067095.1 Girardinus metallicus
AGATAGATAGATAGATAGATAGATAGATAGATAGATAGATAGATAGATAGATAGATAGATAGATAGATAGATAGATACTTTATTGATTTGTAGTTGGGACTCGTCTCCAGTTTTACTTATGCAACGCTTCAATCTCACTCCTGGCTGTCATGGTCAGAGAAACATGTGGAGCTGGGCCGGGCCGAGCCGGGCAGGACTGCGCCGCACCGCGCCGGGCCGAGCTGGCGTTCCCCTCAAACAGATTCAACTTCACGTAGTAATGTGTGGTAAACAGATGGATTCAGCTGCAAAGAGGGAGATTTATATTCAGACTCACAAGAAGTCTGACACTTTCACACCTCAAAAATTATAGAAGCCCCCTCTCCATCTGGCGAGCGGCGACTGTTTTTGTTTTCCTCTGCCCAAAAAGATAATTTAGGACTGATGATAAGAGAGAAAAAAGAAAGGAAGAAAGAAAAAAAGAAAAGAGAGCTTCACACTTCTCTGTTATTCGTTCCCTGTTTCTCCTCCCTGAATGTGACGCCGCCGCACTCCCACTCTTAAAGAGAGACGGAGGGAAGGAGGAGCGACACACAGAGCCGCTCTGTTCTCGGCTCCCACTCCGCCACTCAGCGCTCGCCCATCCACCGCCGAACCGCGCCGCTCGGCAGCCGACAGCACCTTCCAGCCTGAGCGAAACCGCAGGAGCCGAGCCGGAGGGGGAGACGCCGGGCGGAGAATGGAATGGAACCTCAGAAGGATGGAGAGTGAACTGAGGCACATCAACCCGGACCTGCTGCAGCCCAGCAAGAGCTTCAAGAAGCCGTCGTCAGGCACCATCACCCTCAACGTCGGCGGCTTCCTGTACACCGCTCACCGGACCACGCTCTCCAAGCACCTGGGCTCCTTCCTGGAGGAGCTGGCCAATGGGAAGAAGGCGGTGCAGCACACCGACTCCATGGGCAACCCGTTCATCGACAGGGACGGCCCAGTTTTCCGCCACGTGCTCAACTACCTGCGAACCGGGGAGCTGCAGCTGCCCGACGACTTCCGGGAGGCGGGGCTCCTGCGGCGCGAGGCAGACTTCTACCGCCTGGGCGAACTGGCAGAGGCGGTGAGCGAGTGGGAGAACCAGCGGGCCGCCCAGCGTGAACCCGCCTTCCTGGAGGTGACGGACAGCCACGAGAGATCGCAGGGCCTGAAGGTGTACTGCAGCGACGCCGGCTTCATCGACAAGGTCAAAGGGCGGCTGGTGCAGATCTCCAAGAGCCGGCTCGACGGCTTCCCGGAGGAGTTCATCGTGTCGTCGAACGTCATCCAGTTCCGCCACTTCATCAAGTCGGAGCCGGGCTCGCGGCTCGTCCTGAAGGAGGACAGCACCTTCCTGTGCACGCTGGACTGCCTCAAACTGGAAACGGTGATGCTGGCGCTCAAGGCGGGCTTCAAGCTGGTCACCGCGCTAGACAGCAGCAAGGGCTCGGTAGTGGCAGCAGAGGCCCTGCACTTCGTCAAATAGGAAGGAGGCAGGATAGGCAGTAAGGGGTTAACAGCCACCAGGTACTGTAGGTGTTGTTCTGTGTAACGTGGTAGAAGACTGATGGACCGAGCCGTATGTATTTACTGAACAGCAGGCATACACTGCAAAAACACAATTTAAGTTTTTAATTCACTCTGAAGGGACAATGCGCATTAACATTTTGGTAAATGCGCCAAAATTAGCCAAAACGCTTTTTTCCATCTGTTGTCCCTTGAAAGTGAGTAACTAGCCTAGCTAAAAAGCTAAAGTTAAAATGACTTTATAGAAATGTTGTCAATATATGTAAACAGTACACTGTAAAAACACAAAGTTTTAATTTAAACTTTTTACATTTATTTTGAATGTAGGATGATGCACATCAACGTTTTTGTAACTGGGCCAAAATTAGCCAAAATTGTTCTAATTTTGTCAATAAATAAAGACAAGACACTGCAAAAACAGAAAATCTTAGGGGTTTTTTACCTCCATTTTTTAATTTGTAAGAGACACTTTACATTAGTTAATACATTCGTTATTAACTAATGTAAACAACAGTTAGCCAAAATGCTATTTTTCAATATTTTTCTAGTTAAAAACAAGCAAAGATTGAAATTCATTTAGTCAATAAATACAAACAGTAAACTGCAAAAGCGCAAAATACTGCCAAGTATTTTTGGTCCAGTTTCTAGTGCAAATATCTTAGTATTTAGTATAATATTTTGAAATAAGACAAAACCATCTTACAGGAAGCTCCTGTATCTTTCCAGCAAGATACAGGAGCTTGTTTAAAGGCATTAGTTTCTTCATATTGATGAAAAAGTGATAGTTATATTGTCAGATTATTTCACTTCTAAATTGGGAAAAATGTCTCGTAATAAGTGAAATAATCTGCCAGTTGAACAAGTACTTTTTCATCAACATTAAGGAAATTTTGCCTGAATACACGCTCATGTTTCTGTCTGTTTTTGCAGTGTCAATAAACTAACAAACACAGTCATTATAAAAAAGTACACAAAGTAACTAAAACTAAATTAATCCTTCATCTACATGGCAAAACACCACATAGTGGGATTAGGAGAAAGAACTTATTATTCAAAATGTTGACAGACATGAGGAGTTATGAACCAACTCATTTAAATAAATTATAAGTAGTAAGAACTCTGTCTGATTTACAACACATTATTAAGTACTTTTGTCTAGTTTCTACTTCAAATATCTTAGTTCACCCGAAATAAGACGAAACTAACTTACAAGTAACTTTCCAGCAAAAATAGGAACTTATTTCAATCAATCAACTTTATTTTTTTACCGTCAGGTAGATTTGGCTACAGTGAGGTGAGGCACACACACAACAAATATAAATATAACATGATTACATGTGTTCAATACTTAATTAAAATCCATAAAAAGTCTCACTGACTTAAATACAGAATGTTCATTAGGACCAGATGAAGAGTAATATGAAAACTCTTCATATTTTTTATTCTGGCAAATAAAACTGGCAACAGTTTTATTTGCCAGAAATAAAACTGTTGCCAGTTTTATTTCTGGCAACAAAAATAAAACTGGTTTTATTCTGCTTAGGAGATTAATTGTCTGCATCCAGATGTTTCAAGTCATTAATTCCTTAATACTGATGGAAAAAGTAATATTATAAATGAAAAATGTTTCATTTATAACACAGGAGAAATGTCTTGTTATAAGTGAAATAATCTGCCAGTGGAGCTAGAATTTTTTTCCATTAAAGTCTTATTAACTTTAACATCTTGCTGAAAAGTTACTTGTAATTGAGTTTAGTCTTTTTTTTAAGAGTAGTAATTTGTTTTCACTAAGAACTAGACAAAAACAGTTGGTGGTATTTTATGTTTTTGCAGTGTACGGTCTGGTAACAGCTTCTCTTGATATGGTAATCTTAATTAAAACGCTTTGGTTTTTAACTACGCACATTTTCAAACATGAGTGTGTAACATGATCCAGTTCGTTTATTTGAAATAATTAAAAAGAAAAAAATCTACTGCTGTAAAATTTATCAATACGGGTTATAAAACTGGTCATTTAATTTTGAGACACAGACTAAGAAAAATATGATATTATCCCTTTTTTGTCATTCTAGTTTTTACAGTATTAGGTCAACAAATTGATATTAGCTGGTGAATTAGTCAGTCTCTCCAGGATGATGTGATGTTTTTTTTTTGTGATTGTTGCAGCTTACAAATACTGATTTATAAGCAATTTTTCAAAAAGTTTACATTTATCAAGCTTTATTTTTTTTGGTCTTAGCAAAGCCTGTCTTGCTGCACATGACCTTCCCAAAAAAGACAGAATTAATATTTAAACTGCAAATAAAATTTTTAAGTTGAAGTAGCAAAACAACAAATAAAAACACTGAGGAGTTGTCAAGTGCAAAAAGAAGAATTAAATATTGGTCATTGAAGGCAACATGAACACAGTATAATAAAATCTGACAGAATGTCTCAAAATTATTTTTTAAATGAAGAAAAAGAGAAAATAAATAGAGTTTTTGAGACACTTTATGAAACAGGAAGTTAAATTTTGAAATATTGGCTAAAATTCAGCTAGGTTGCAGTGATTGGTCAGAAAAGAAGGAAATCTAGAAAACATTTAGGAATTAGATTTGTGGAAAAGTTGCAAGTTGTGAAAATTGCAAATCTGTGCAAAGTTTGCAAATTATTAATTGTATTCCCATTAATAGTTGCTATAGTGACTTCTTGGAGGGACTGATTGGTCCGACTATCTACTGATACACCGATCAGAGTCATGGCTGCTACTCCACTCCGTTTTTTCATGACGGGAAATATTTCCAAAATCCAAGTCTGTCTTACTTGCAAGAGTTCATAAGTGTTCATCATCAACAGGTGTGGGAGGGGAGCTTTAAAACCAGGAGAAAACAGCTCTGGCGTCTCATTACAAAGACTTTAAAACGTTGTGAACACGTTGAAACTTGTAACCAGCCCATGCATCCTGCACAGTGGTGGCTTATAAACAAAGTTTACAGCATTTCAATATCAAAGATGTGCACTCTACATTGCCAGAACTCAAAATAATCCGGATAATCAGTACTGAACAGCTTTGGATCCGTTTCTGCTTGCAAAAGCCTTCACAACCAGCCGTGATGTGCACTGTTGTGCCATTCAGCTTTTATAACGACCTCTGTGTGAGCGCGTGTGTGTGAAAGTGTGTGTGGGTGCTTCGCTGGTGTAATAGCTTGTGTTCAGTTTATTAGCTTCTCTGGAGCCTGAAGGGGGAAGACAAAGCACAGAATAAAACAAAACTTCACCAAAATGTTTAAGTGCAAAGAACTGTGATGATTGTAAGGGCTTTGAATGCAGCATGATGCATGTGCACTGAATAATCCGTGCGGTTGTCAGCGCTGTGAGCCTCTGTGAAAGCCAGTTGTCACAACTATGACTTTTAAATGTGAATATTTTACAAATAAAAATAACTATCTCCAACTGTTGCCTCGACTGTCTCTGCAAAACCCAGTGCACAGTTTGTGATGTCAGAAAGTAACAAGGCTGCTTTTTGTGACAACACCGACCTACAGCGTTAAGCTGGAGCCAGATGAAGAGCAATATTGTTGATCCATTTACACAACAAAATTACTAGACAGTAAATTAAGTGAATGCATGCACTCTAAATGATCTGCAAACGGCAAATATTAAAGACAGTCTGGTTTACTATTAATTTCAGGGCAGCTCATCAGACCCTATGCTATTGACTCCTTGGATCTACACTTAATCATTCGAGGCGCCATGATGGACGTCGGAAATGAGGATCGGCAGTATTGAACAAAGCGACTGTTGCCAGATTATTCATGGTTTCTACTTGTTAGCGTCGAGCTAATTTGTCTTTGAACGTAACGCACCTGTTTGGGGCTCATAGACGGTGGTATTTACAGAAGTTGGAAATAGCTAGCTTAGAAACCGACCCATATCTTCAAAATACATTTACTCAAGTAAAAAGGAAAAGAGTACTTGTTTAAAAAAAAAAGGCAATTCAAGTACTGATCAAAACAACAATAATTTAATATTTAAAATTACATAATCATCACCAAAAAATAAAATTATGTAGAGATTTCGATAGTTTTAAGGGCCAAAATTAAAATAATTCATACAAATAACATTGAAAATCAGGCAAAAAAAAAATAAATCAATTTCTTTCAATATAAAATGAACAAAAACTGCATTATGTCTTATAATCTGGTGAATTTTCAGTAAAAACATGCCTGTTCGTCATCCACAAAAGTTACTCACTGTGTGTAGAGAATCCAGAAAAGTAAGAGTAGCGATACTTCGTAATAAAATTACTTCAGCACAGTGTTGTAAAAATTCTCCTAGGCCAATTTTCACAAAAAGTTTCTCAAGTAAATGTTGCTAGTTAATACCCAATAGACTAATTGTCCATTACCATTAGTCATCTTTATTTCTTTCAATTGTGTCGTACATTTCGCATTAAAGTCAACCTTATAGTTTTATTTCCACCTTCACATACCCTGCAGTAAGCTGGTTGTCATCAGGAAGGCGCCTCCTTTAAACGCAAGGATCTTGTGAACATGTTTGGCATTTCTAAAGTGGGCCAGTCTGTGAGATAAATGCTGCCCTTTTCCCTCAAGGAGGATTTCTTTTTATATCTCTGCACAGCACCCCGATGTGTGTCATCGTCAGTGAGATTAGCTACACTAATATCAAGTGGTGAAGCTGCGATTAAATCCCGTTGTAATGTTATTATTAACCAAAAGTTTAGCTTTAGTTTAATCCGATGCTTATACTTATGCTGTTTCTGCATCAATTTGAATCTGGGATTCAGTTTCTGGTTTACTGTTGAACTCTCCGGACCTATAGGGGGAGATGAGCACTGATTCGTCACCAGAAGGATGATATGGCATGTAAGAGTGGCGACTGTACACAGAAAACTAAAACAAACAAAACAACACCTACCCATTTTTTGGCAATAACTCAATGTTTTTTTTTGTTGTCTGGAAAGAAAAACATTTCAAAAAGCTCCCAATTAACAAGTCACATTCCATAGGCACTACGCCGTTACCTAGCAACCCCCTGCCCAGTTCAGCTCTGTTACCTAGCAACCTAAGCTGAACTCTAAACTGTACTGCCAAAACACAAAATCTTACCAAGTATTTGTTAAGATTTTGATAATATCTTAGTGAACTTGAAATAAGACAAAACTGACTTAAAAGTAACTTTTTAGCAAGTTAACTTTTTGTTGCACGTCAATAATTTATCAATATTGATGAAAAAATACTAGTTCCATTGGCAGATTATTGCACTTAGAGCATGATATTTTTCCCATGTTCTAAGTGCAATAATCTGCCAATGGAGCTAGCACTTTTTCATCAATAAGGAGAAAAAAAGCACATCAAACATAACTTCAGATCACCCAAAAACGGCTCAAATAGGTGTAAGACAACTTTGACATATCTTTACTCAAGTAAAAGTAAAAAGAAAAACATTTGTAACAAATAACATATTTTTCCCATGTTATAATCTGCCAGTGGAGCTATTAACTTTTTGATCAATATTGATAAATTATTGACTTGATTCAAGTCTACCAAGATAATTGCATTAGAAACTGGACCAAAAATACTTGGTAAGATTTTGTGCTTTACATGCTAGAGTTTTGCTTGGGTTGCTAGGTAACATGGCTGGGCTGGGTTAAGGTTGCTAGGTAACGGCGCAATGCCTGTGGAAGGTGAACAAACAATTGGGAGGTTTCTGAAACAGCTAATTTTTTAGACAATAAAAAACATTAACTTGTCACCAAAAAACAGCTTCGTGTTAGTATGAAAATCCTGCACAAAGTGAATATTGCATAATATGTCACCTTTAAAGATGTTGGTTGTGACACTTTGGGAAAAAAAATTTCAGCGGGTTTGAATACTTTTGCCTTGCACCCTTTTACCAGTGGTTGGTATATTTAAAGTCCCGTAAGATGTAAAACGACACAGGAAAGCGAGTCAGAGCAGCAATGAAGCACTCAGGAATATTTAACAACATTAAGCACTTCTATTTCCAACGTTACCATGGCTACATGTCAATTAAGAGCAAGACCACCAATGGAAAAGGTTTGGCTTTGGCGCCCTGACTGAGTAAACACTCTAACCAAAACATTTGCAGTTGAAAGCAAAGGCATGATGCCAATGCCTTTAACAGTTTCTCATTTAAAAGGATGAAAAAACTTTAAGTTTAGTCAGATTAAGCTAAAATAAAAATGAGTTTAAAAATAAAAATAGAAAGAAGTTCACCCAACAGAAGCTCCAACCATTATTTATTTATAGATATTTACAGAACAGACAGCAGGGATAACAATAACAACCGCTTTCAGCTGGTTACATAAAACTCCTCATGACAACTAAATGTCATTATATAAAATTCAAATAACTCCCTTTCAAACACTCAACATACGCGATGAAAAGCACGACCTCAATACCAACTTTATAAAAAAAACACTATGCTGTAAAGAAGTATTTGCTCCCTTCCAGTGCAGGTTCAGTTTGGTCTAAAATCAGTTTTAGATTGAACTGATTTAAAGGAAACTATTGGCAACTAAATTCAGTTATAAAATGGAAAAATGTCATGTTATAAGTGATATAATTTGTGGAACTAGCACTTTTTCATCAATATTAAGACATTATTTACTTAAAACAATCCTCTGTATGTTGTTGAAAAGTTACTTGTAAAAGTATTTGCCTTATTTCAAATGTACTAAGATATTTGCACTAGAAACTAGATAAAATTACTTGGTAAGATTTCTTTTGTGTGTGTGTGTAATTAGGAAAATTAGTACATATGAAATAAGACAAGGCTAACTTATAAGTAAGTCTTCAGCAAGAAATAAGTCAATATCTAAATATTGATTTAAATACTAGTTTCATTTGTAGATTTTTTCATCTATAACATGGAAAAAAATTTGTTTTATAGGTGAAATAATGTGCCAATTTTTACTTTTTGAATCAATATTAAGACTTAAAACAAGTCTTTATATCTTATTAAAACGTTACTCGTAAGATAGTACATTTGAAATAAGATGAAACTAAGATATTTGCACTAGAAATTAGACAAAAATACTTGGTAAGATTTTGTGTTTTTCTCTGACATTTTAACTTTTTTATAATTTAAAACAGTTAAGCGAGAACGAATGTATAAAAATCTGTGTCTGTGTGTATATTAGAGTAGAGAAAAAGCTCCTGCTGAATATTTGTTAAATAAAAGCTGCAGCTCAGGCGTCTGCGCCACAGCAAAAGAGGAAAACAAGTCTAGTCTGGCTTATACTCAAACAATGTGTAGCAAGGATGTGTCATGATCCATTTACGGCAGGCCTGTGGGAGTGAAAACCTTTAAATTTATTTTTCCCTCAGCTTTGAAAAGGACTAATCTCCTTTCCTCCACTTGAAGGAGAAAAAATCCCTTTATGAAAGAAGTTACATTTCTTCTTGATGCCTATCTGAGCTTCTTAATTGCAGAGCTTATCCCTGTGGGGAGCAGAAATCCGCTGGTTTGAAATGAACAGCATCCCTCATTTTTACCGCTACTGTGCTTTCTCTGAAACCAGCTCTGTCCTTTATGACTCCCACTTTCATCAGGTGAAACAAATTCACAATTCACTCTGCGATAACACGACGACGACAAAGCAAAACGCTCGCAAAAAACATCAAAATCTGAAGAAAGATAAAAGCTCCTGGCGGGAAACTGTCACCAACATCCGACCTGTTGAATCTTTTATGACAGTGACTGATTTCCTTATTAGCAGCGCCGCTTCAGAAGCAGCCAAACGGGCTGATAAGGGCAGCACAAACCCACGCCACACTTGACAATCCTGCTCCGATCTTTTCACCTGTTGCCAGGCAAACGGCCCGTCCTTATCGCGTGGCTTCGGCCGCGTGGCATCGCCGAGCCAGAAAATGAGTAACAGCGCCCCGATTCTTATCTGTCGTCTCTAAAAAAGCAGCAGCTCTGACGGAGGAGCAGAGGTGAGATGATGAAGATGAGGGGGAAGAAATGCCAGGCTGCTAACTTTAACTTTGAGAATCAGACAGCAGAAAGAGAAAAATTTTTTAAAAAGTAAAAAAAAAAAAAAAAGACACAAAACTAAAAACTATATAAACATGGATAGTAGGGCTGGAAGATATGGCTTAGGAATTAAATACTTGATTTTTTTCATACCAGATCCAATTTTATTTTTCTAAAAAAAGAAAGAAAAAAAGAAAAAAGAAAAACAAAGTGCCATTTCATAACACAATCAAGTAACAATACCGCCTTCAGTTGTTATAAAAATTTAGTCATATTTCAAATATGACTTAAACTAAATTTTAAATTGTAATTTAACACCTTGAAATTGGGTGTCTGTCTCTTTAAGAAACTCCTGCTTTTTCTGAAACTCTGCCTTCAGGGGGTCATCACAACATCGCTCCTCTGTTAACCCTTTCACAGCTTTTTTTTCAATCAATTTTTCAACTGAGAATTTAATGAGCTCAGCAGTACCACCAGGTGTTTGCTAATTGCTGCTGGCTAGTCTGTAGGAGCTGAGCAAGGGAGGCAGAAGCTTGGAAACTGCAGCTCTGAGGAGGAGCTACGCCTCGAAGGCGGAGCTAAGTCCACCAAGGCGTTTGGCACAACTGAGTGGTTGCCATGGAGACTAAAAGATTTCTCAAAAAGGCATTAAAGAATCAAAGTAACACTCCAGGTTTGTTTTTGATGAGGGGAAAAAAACATTATAACATGACGTAAAGCTCATAAAAATAGATTTTACATAAAATTGCCCCTTTAATTACGAGAATATGGACATAATTTAGTCGCAATTTTACTAGAACATCTTAAAAATAGGAGAAAAAAAGTCACTTTAAAAATGAGATTAAATGAGAAAAAATGAGATTAAATATTTATCTACAAAACCGATGCAAAACTATAAATTTACAATAAGCTCAACATTCCTCAGTTTAATTTTCTATTTTTCATGTTGAGTTCTCATAAAATTAACACTTCATGCTTTATTCTTGTAATATCATGACTTTTTTCTCATTAAAAAACAACTCTTAGCCTGGTCCTAATATTTCATCACTCAGTTAACCCAAACTCAAACTCCAAATAAATAGAATCTGTAAAAGTTGCTTGTCAAACAAGATGGCTGCCTTGGACGTGCCGACCTCATTCTGAACTATGGAAGCACAAGGAGTGCATTGGTGGAAAAAAACCCTCCCAATTTTCCAAAAATCAAACCTTCAAAAGCCAAATATTGATTTATCGCCCAGCCTTAATGGATAGAAAAAAAAAGAATACAGACAAGAGGAGAACAAAGGACAAAGAAGGAGACTTGAAAATAGAAACTAGAAGTGCAGAGGCAGAACAACGAGGGCGTGAAAACAAACCAACCTGTCCTACACCTTTCTACTGGATGTTCACCCAGAGAAAACAGAAATGTAAAGGCTACAGCCGACAAGTGCGTGTGTAGCCATACGTGTAAAAGTGTGTGTTGCTCTCCCTCTCTATACTCGGAGCTGAAATTACAGGCTTTGCGGAGACATTGACATTTGAAAACCATCATTTATGCTTTGAATCATATAAGAGGTAAAAATAGTTGAAGACCGACACCAGAACTCAGTAAGTTTAGAACAGCACACTGAGAGACCAGGAACCAACCTGCTACTGTCTGACTCAACAGGAGGAAAACGGACACATTAAGGAAGTTGACAATTATACAGCCATACATCTCTGAAAAGTAGAAGTAGAGCCTCCTGCACAACCAACAAGAATGTAGCAAGTGGTGTCTGAATGGTAAGTCAACAACAAAACACTTGTTTATTCCAGAAGACATCATCCACCGTGCACAAAAATAAAACCTGCTGTTCAAATGTGCTGGAGTTCCATTTGGGTTGCTAGGTGACAGGGCTGGGCTCTGCTGGGGTTGCTAGGTAACGGCGCAATGCCTGTGGAATGTGGCTCGACAGTAAGGAGGATTTACAAACGGTTCGTTTTCCAGACACCCAAGAACATGAACTTATTTCCCCAAAAATTTGTTAATGTTATTTTTATTAACACTAAGTAAAATAACATTATTTTAAACAAAAATAATGTGATTTGAGTAACATTATTTGAGTAAAATAATCATTGTTTTTAAAGCAATTCTATTGTTTTTTAAAGAACCCAGTATAAACAAATCCAAAATATACATTTTCCAAAAACTATTTTGTCTTCAATAGCGAGACCAAATTGTCTTGTCAATCTATTATGTTCCTAAAAACATCAAAGCAAACTTTTGATCCTCCTCCTATTATGTCTTATCTTAGTGCATGTAAAGAATTCAAGTCAAAAAAAAGATGTATTTTTTATTACCAATACAAGTTTTAGTTCATCTTATTGGGAGTTTAAGTAAAAGACCAACAATACGAGGCAAGTACATTCTGAAATGAAAATAAAATGCAAATAAAAAAATTAAAAAACCCACCTTAATCCAAGGTAATGCTCTGTTTTTTAACATGTCAATCTGAATGTTTCTGAACCTCATATATGTTACAAACTAAACCTCCTCAATGAAGCTTATTATTAAAAATACATCAGAAAACCGAGGATGTCACTTTCTGTCCAAAAATCACACTCAGAAGATTAAAACTTCAAAAAAGGGAAAGAATCAAAACTCAACCGACTCTTTTGCAACTTCACAGAAAAGATAATACCTGTCAGATGTTTTTGTAACCCCTTTTGTCACTAAAAGCCTCCTTAGCCTCTGACAAGGTCGCATCTCGTTACCATTGGCAACGAAGCCGCACATTTCCCCCATCGCTACCCAGGCGGTGTCTGCTGTGTGAGAGCGCGGCAGAAGTTAGATAAAGCTTTATTTCAGGAAGCAGAGCAGGAGATGACTTTTTCTCCACCTAAATGTTGTCTTTCTGTTATTTTATGTGATCACAAACAAGCATTCAGCAGATCAGTTCATTTAATAAACAAGAGAACTGTGAGGTATTTCTATCTGGGAAAGTTTTCAAGTCCATGTTATTTCTTTTCTTCCTTCAGATCTGGACTTGTGAAATGTCTGTTTTTGTTTTCTGAAGGTTTACGCTCAGTGAGCCTCCATATGCTTCCTTCACACGGTCGCTCTGGGGGAAGGTTACATGCTCCACTTTCTCACTTGCAGCCATAAACATTTCAACAGGATGCGTCGCACTGGAAAGCTTTTAGGCAGCTTTTTCACACATTTCAGCTCTATAGTAACACATTTGCTCTTGGCTTCAATTTAAATACTTAATTCAAGAAGAAAATGTTAAAAATCCTCGTATGTTTTCTGAATATGTTACGCCAACTTTGGATGCTTCTCCAAAAATCTGACAACAATAAAGCTCTTTATTGTAAACAGCTTCTGACTGTTCAGTTTTATTTTCTTTCTGGAGGATTTTTATTTACTTATTTTAATCTAAACTCAAGTCAAGGTTATTTGTAAAGCACATTTCAACAATAATGCAGTTCAAAGTGCTTTACATCATAAAAAAACAAGCAATAAATATTACAGTTTCTCAAAAATAATCATCAAAATCATCAAGTAAATGCACATCAAATATTTTTATATGCATTTGTCTAGAATTGTAGACTTTTAAATGTAGAATTTAAAAGCTTTCTAAGTTGTGATTCATTTTAGAATAATTTTCTTGGATTTTTATTAGAACTAATAAATATAGGATAATATAGAAAATCTCCAAAATGCTTGTAGGAAAATGTGTCTGACGGAGCCAACGCTGATTTTTAGGCTACAAAATGTTACTAAGAGCACAGAATACATAGTGAAACACGGTGGGGGCAGCATCATGATCTGGGTCACCAGTTAGTTTTGGATCAATTAGGTAGCTGCTAAACAGCAGAATCAAAATTTCAATTAATTACATAGATTTCAATATGTTATAAATTTTGACATATTTAATCGCATTTTGACACACAACCGGAACCTTTGTATTCACATGTTTCTGGTATGCCTGTATTTCTGACGCACAAGCAACATTTACAAACATAAAAGCAGCTTTTCTTTGGGGCTTAATTTTATTAGCCTGAATTACCTAAAGAACAGATTAAAATCAATCAATATACTTATTATCGAACTCATTTCTAATTTAGCAGCAAAAAGGATTTTTGAATTAAAAATGCTACTTATTCTGAGGATATATAGTTTTTCATTAAAATGCAATTAACTGTGATTAATTATTATCAGACCCTGCAAATTATCTTGATTAAAAATATTAATTAATCCATAACCAGTGCATATCAACTGCAACATTTGTGAAGTTTTTGAAATATAAATTTTTTTGGTTAAAAAACAGAAACAGCTTTATGGGTTTTTATAAGCATTGACTATTTTTAGAAGAAGTAGAAACCCAAATGGAAGAATAAAAACATGATTTAAATTAAAAGTATTCATTAATCATTAAAACCCTGGCAGCTGTATGCATGGTCAGTAGATGAAGCTGTAATTTCACAATTCTCTTTAGTTTGTTTTTCATTCCAACAGTGGAGCTGCTGGTTTGAACGTGGAACGAATAGATGAAGCGGAAATGTAAGCAAAAAAAGAAGAAAAGCTCCGAATTACCACAAAAATGATTTCATTAGTTTCCACTGGTGTCGTAAGAGCAACGAACTGCAGCAGGAGCGCAGTTCGTTGCTCTCTCACCAGCTCTGACAGCGACATGCCCAAGAGGTTTGAGCAGGAAGCGAAGCCTCCCTGAGGAGCCGCAGAGACAGAACCGAGCCTGAAATGTGCCAACAGCACAAAACGTGGACCGGGCCTTAAATTCACCCACCAGCATCCGAAACAAGCAAACCCCAACCACAAGAAAGATGTAAGGTCCCAACAATTTAAATATCATCTGATACGGCTGGAGAATAAATCAATAATCATGATAGACATGTGATCAGTAGATGACATTCCATATATTCTCTGTCACAGAGTGACAGGAATGCATCAGTCCTCTGAGTCGTGACTCATAGGAGATTCAAAACGCTGTCACTGTTTGACTGTTTTAGATGTATCCAGTAATGAGTCAGCATGTGAAAGGTCATTTATCTGGCTGCACAAATGTTCAGTAAAACCTTTTACAGAAATTACGTTTTAACTTACAGAAATGCTCATCAACCAAAATTGAGTTGTACAAAAGGCCGACGCTCTGTGCAAATGTTTTGCTTCACCAAAACTGATGACTGACTGCTTTGTGGCTGTAATCTGAACCAAACTTTAAAAAAAAGTTAAAAAAAAAAAAAGAATGACATACACAACATTATTGGCAGTGCAGCACAGTTAGTTGCAAGAGGAAGTTAGAAAAGTAGAGCCTTAAACCGCCAACAAATAATTTCTCTACAGGTCTTTGTGAGGGATTTGCAGAAATGGCCACCAATTTCACAGGAAGTTATTTTAGAGGGAATCAAAAGTAAATTTCAGTGTTATTGTTGCTAACCGTGTTACTCTAATATGGACAGAACAGAACTGCGGCAAAAAAATGCTGACCCGTACAAGACCCAACATGCACAATGTGACACACATTTAAATAATTTGCTACAAATTACTTAAAAAAGAAAACAAAGTTTACCTATTGAGCAACTGAGTGACAATATTTGCTTGGTTTCTGCTCTCTTAGGCAAGCATTTTGATGAGATTTTGTATTTTCGAAGTTTATGGAACATTATAAATTACAAATAAAAGGGTAGGATTAAATAAGTGTTCACCTCCTTCTCAAACAGAAAGTTGTGATGAATTATTTTGTTTTTGGTTATGCGTGCACATGCTTCTCCTCTGTCCTACTGACTGCTTGTTTTTCAAAAAAAAAATTTTTAATTTAAAAATGAAAAGTTCTAATTAAAATGGCAGTAATACAAATAAAACGGCAGATTTAACAGTTAGTTTAATAGTTTATTCATTTTTAGTTAGATTTAGTCACTTTGAGCTTGTAGAAAAAGAGCCGGTCAACAAATAAAAGTTAACCAATTAAATTTAGGAAGTAGATACAAGATGTTTTAACTCAAAACACTTTGTCTTCTTCTTTTTTTTTTAAGTTTTTCATGTAACATTTGTTAATGATAAACGTGAAAAAAAACAAAGAAGTTAAATCGTTACCATAAAACATTAAAAAACTCAAAGTAAAACCTCAAAGTACAAACAACATGGACACCTATTGTGCAGCCTATATAT
>CAEGAE010025726.1:0-32557 GCA_903067095.1 Girardinus metallicus
AAATGGCTGCAAGGTCAGAGTTCATCTATTAAACTGACTGAAGATGAAAACAGAAACAGAAACTGGAGTATAGACATTTTTTCATAATAACCTGATCACTAATAGATAGGCTATTTGTGATCCTGCCTCTTTATTATTACATTGAATTAATTTCAGATTTTTGTATAACTTTTCTTCAAGTTAACAAAGTGAGCTATTATTGTTACAGGTTAATTTTCTGAACTACAGAAAAGTAACTGTTAGAGGAGCTCAAATGTGAATAATAGGACTGATGTTGATATGCGATAGTAACACTGATGTTATGTTAGATTTACCAATGTTTTATTTAATCTTTTTTTCCATCCGATTACCCGATTAATCATAAGAATAATCGATAGATTACTCGATTACTAAAATATTCGTTTACAACATGTTTACCACGATTTCTCCTTAAAACATTGTTATTTTCTCATAGAAAGTACACCTGACTGTGTCTCTTCATCCTTTAAAACGTCTAGCTAGCTCTGCTGTTTCTTCCCCGTTAAAAGTGAGCTGATTCTGTCCACTGTCGCTTCCTCTGAATGAAGGGTTGCTGCAAACAGACACATTCAGCTGGAACCACAGTTGCAACATTTGTTATCATTTCAGCTGCAGCGGTTCTCTTTCACACTGCGCTGTGCCAAATGTACCAAACTAATTGACAACTTGTTCCCCTCCTCAGCTGTGGTGGCGCTGCACCAAGAAGGACACAACATGAAAACCTCAGAAAAAGACAGTAGGAGGAACTTAATTTTTCACAAAATCTAAACAAAAATGGAGTAGCGTCAGATTTTAGCGGTTAGAGGATTTTGATTTTGGTAAAAATCGAGCCAAGAGGTT
This sequence comes from Girardinus metallicus, assembly GCA_903067095.1. Taxonomy (NCBI): domain Eukaryota; kingdom Metazoa; phylum Chordata; class Actinopteri; order Cyprinodontiformes; family Poeciliidae; genus Girardinus; species Girardinus metallicus. Next base: position 859 of record CAEGAE010025726.1, read on the forward strand.
GTAATTACCCAGAATGCCCTGTGCTGTAGTCGCAACAAAATGCTATAATTAAAGAATTTATTTAGATTTTTTTGGCTCTAGTGGCCTTTATTTGAAAGTAGCTTGACAGGAAATTAGGGATTAAGAGAGGGAGAAGACATGTGGCAAATGTCGCCAGGCTGGGAATCGAACCTGCGACTACCGGCATGAGGACTAAAGCCTCCATATGTGGGTTGTGCTTTGCACCTGCGCCACCACAGCACCCCCTATTTAGATTTTCAATGAGAAACCCATTATTTAATTAGAAATCTGAATTCAGGGGAAGTGAACGTGTTCAGCTCCTCACCGATTCCTGGAATGATGTGGAACTGGTCGTTGACCTCTTTGTCCACAGCGGTGGTGATGATCCGGACTTTAGGGAAAGCGTAGGCCACCGAGTGAACGCCCATCTCCGCCATGAGCAGGGAGAGCAGGAAGATCTTATCCTCGGCCACATCGTGGTCCTCCACGAGGAACAGAAAGAAAAACGAATCAGAAATGATCAAAAACTGCTTTTTTTTTCTTTTTAAATACATTTTATAATGTTTTATATTATAAAAAAAACTATTTTCCTTTTTTAAAAATGGTATTCACTTTAATTCTTTTAATATAATTTTTTTTAAAATTATGTAATGTTTTTACTCATTAAAAAAGAAAAATAATTTTCTTAAAAAAATATCTTTGTATTTATTGTTACTTTTTATTATTTTACAATTTTTAAAATAAAAAAGAATAATTTTTCTTAGAGTAGAAACATCATGATTGGTAAGAAAAAGCAGCAGCTTTTCATGAAATTCAAACATTTTAAACAATTCTACACATAGAATACTAACAAAATTAATTAAACGTCCAAAACAATGTAAATCTCCTCAATCTTTGATATATTAGTATATTTATATCTCGTCAAAGAAAAATATGAGAAAATAAGAAAATGACTTTAAATAAAAGAAAAAAGATTAAAAAGTCTGACGGACCTGAAATGTTTTACGATGACTAAATAATTTTATTAGTAACCAAGAGGCTTTATAACGTAGGTTAAAAATTATAAAATATATTTCACTAAAATGTTGAAAGAATGTTATTTTAGTTTTTTAAACATAAGTAAAATTGAAGGTGACATGATGAATTCGTCCTTCGCTATTCTTTTGCTTATTAACGATCTGTCTATTATTTCTCAGAAGTTTGAAAGTGAATTTAAAAAAAAAATACTGAATATTTCTGACCCGAATTAAAAACGTTAAAAGGTTTAAAACTGGACACACCAGCAGAACTCTGACAGCCATGAGAGCAGCGGCTCCGGTGGAGACGGTGCTGTCCATCAGGATCACGTAGTCCTCGCTGATGTCCTTCGGCAGGCGGAGGTAGTGAAGCTGCAGGAAGAACCCGGTAAGAACAACACGCAGCAACCGAGGCGCCGCCCACAAGCACACAAACCTCCGGCTCCCCGGTGTCGTGGTTGGTCTGGATGAGGATCTTCCCCAGCCGGATGTCTTTGCAGACGGCCGTCAGAGCCTGCTCCATCGTCTCCCCGGCCCGCAGGATAGAAACGCCGGTGATCTTAACCAGACAGAAAGTAAGAAAACAACAATAATTTACTCTGAAAGCTCCTGCTGAACAGCAAACAGGTCAAGCTGCAACTTTAACATCTGAATCTACTGCAATGGAGCAGAGCTACGTGAGCTACTGCCACTAGGGGGCAGCCTCAGGAAGATCTTTATCCAACATCTGGTTCAGTGAACAGATAAATGACTTGATAACCAGTTTAAATAATCACAGTAACACATAAAATGTACCTTTTAGATAAATAAATAGCATAATAACTCATATAAGCCAGGATACACAGTTGGAAACTCATAATTAAGACAAACATTCACTGCATCAGTTGGAGATCCAGTAAATTGAAAAAGAAAATCTTTAAAAACTAGTTTTAAACTGAAATATGTTGAAAGATTATTTTTATTTCACGAGTAAACTGAAAAGGAAAGAATTCCGACTTTTCTCAAAACTCAGACTTCTTTTCCCTCAAAATTTTGACTTTTTTTTCTCAGAAGATAAAAGAACGAATTAATTTGTTTTTATTAGTCAGTTTTTTTTCATTGGCCTTATCCTGAAATGTCAAGGCCAGACACGTAAAAACAGAGAATAAATTATGGCCCCAACACACAACCCTGAAGTACACCGCAGAAAATGTCCTAACATTCAAACATTAAACACCTTTGATAGAAAAGGTTTGAGCTATAAAAGGATGGAAATGTCTCTGTCCAGGTAAAACTTGTAGAAAGAAAAGATTTTTGTCTTAATTCATTTTATGGTTTGAATTGATTCTTAACTCATGCTAACGTTAAATTTGAAGGATAAATACTGAAGTTTGATCTGAATTTACGGCAGATATTTCCGTGTTAGATGATTGGAGACAATGGGGTGGTGAATAAAGTCCATCTTATTTTGTTTTCTTGAACTTCTCCAAATCCGCAAAATAGTTCAACTCTGTACTTTCCAGTTCAGCGTAAAGAACGGAAACTTTTTAAAAGTTTCCTCTCTTCTTGGAGGTCCAGACATTGAATCAGTTCAGCAGAGTGGTGAGATTCTGATTCTTACTCTTTGACCGCTCAGCCTCTTTCCCTCGTAGACGGTGCCTTGAGGCGTCTCCACGGAAACGGGCTGGACGGGACAAAAACGGGACGAAATTCAGTTCCAACTCGAAGCCAAATGTTATTTTACACTTTGGTTGCGTCCGTGGCCAGGAAGGTCGGCTAATGTTGATGCTGAAAAGCCTCACCTTGAGAGGCAGGAAGGAGAGGGCATGTTCTATCAGCAGCCTCATTAATCTCTTGGAGTAGAAGATAAACTCGTCTCTGTTGGTCTCCTTGTTCCTACAAACACAAACAGGAAGCGTGCGACCCGCAGTTAAAACTCCTGAACGTTTTCCTGCACCGTCCATGAAGCTGGGCTGCAGGAACAAACTGTTTGGTCAAACAGAAGCAGGTATTTCCTGTAAAACGTGCGGCGGCGGCGGCGCGCTCTGACCTGATGATGGTGTGCATGCCGCGGACCTGAGGCGTGCTCTCCATCACGCTGAGGGTTTTGGGTAAAGGCTGACCCTGATGGGCCGACGCCAGAGCCGATCTGCAAGAAACAAACAGAAACAAACAGAAAACATTGATATTTTTTATGCACAACGCAATAAAAAAAAGCCAAAGTTAGACTCAGACTCCAGAACAACAAACAGACGGACGGATGCTCAGATGGACAAATGAATGGATGAAGAGTACAGATATTCTTCCATCCCCAAACTTATCCAGGTCTGGAAAATACTTCAGCAACAGCATAGGAACTAATTAAAGGAAATAGAAAAAGCCAGTGCAGACATTTTAAGTACGTGGTGTCAAAGTTTATTTGCATAAATTGCCTGGGTGACTGAATGACTTCTAAGTTGTTTAAATATAAATAAAATAGGTGAATATGGGTAATTATTATACCAGTTAACAGAGTTAGATATTACCAAACATCACAGTTCAGGATTACAGAAAGTATTTTTGTGCATAATTACCAGTCACACTGAATATTATTTTATGCATTTCATGCATAAGAGAAGCACACGTTTTAATCAGGGACTATTTATGGGAAAGAAATCCCACTAATATTTAACTATAAATAGACAAATGTTCAGTTTGAAAAGTGAAAAACATCAAATTTGCAGCTCCTGATTCACATCTTCGAGGCCTCCTGTTGAGCTAAATGTCCAAACAATAAAATAACCATTTTTAAAAAAAAAAATAAATATAAAAGGGAAACTTTTTCAGTGTGTTTTTATGCACATGCAAGAAAAACTATTTTGTTCATTCTTTTATTTATGTCTGAACTTAGACTGAATACTATGTGTTTTTATTCTTTTTCATTTTATGGAAGTAAAAAAATACATTAATTTTGTTTCTTAAAAAATCTAAAAATGTAAATTAAAAAGCAGTGGTTTTATTTTTCAACGATATAAGAAGCTAAATTCTTAAAGTATGCATTATAAAGCTTGATAAGTTCTGTTTTTCCCCCTATAAATGGTCATGTAGCTTTTACAGATCTAGAGAAAAATTTATTTAGTAGAGCAGGGCAAAAATATGAACTACCAGCAAACTGTTTCATAAAAAAGAGGAAAAACATGTTGATCCTAAAGAACAGAAGATGAGCTGTGATTTTAAGATTCCCTTTGTTCAATCAGAACAGCAGTTTTAAGAAGATAAACTCTTCTTAAAACTGCTGTTCTGGTTTAAGAACAGCAGTTTTAAATCAGAAACTGCTGATTTAAAGCAGCAGTTTCTGCTGCTTTAAATCAACATCAGTGCTCTATTTAAAAAAGACAGCACAATTATCTTCTCTAATTGTGCTGTAATCTACATGCAAAACAATAAATGCAACCCTGAATATTGTCAAACACATGCAAAGTGCTGCAAAGCGTCAAAAAATGCTATTTGTCTGTTTCTGCAGCTCTCTTTACAATTTATTTTAAATTGTGCTCACTTTCTGCAAAAAATAAGTCGTGCATTTGTTTTATTTCACAAAAATGCAAATTAGGGAAAGTACCTGCCAGCCAAGACTTCATAGATAAATGTCAAAAGCAAGGATGTTGCCTGAATTTACAGATAAAACATGCAGCTACAGTTGTAACAGGTTAGTAAGTTTGGAGTGGATGGAAACAGCAGGATTGTGCATCTTATATTTGAACAAAAGATGCAGAAGTCGGGCCTCACATATCCCAGCGAAGCTTCCTCTGCAGAACACCACAAAGCACAGAAAAAAAAAGGAAAAACACAAAAAAAAAGGGAGAGAAAGAACATTTTGAGTCGTGGAAAGCTCTGACAGATCGGCGCTGTGCAACACTGAACAAAAACGCTGCAGCGCATCACGCCATCAGATCAATTCCTCTACGTGGGTTTAAATTAGAGCTCTTTGTTTTTATTCTGTAAAGAGCAGCAGAGCTCCTCCACGTTTTACAAATTAATCTGTGATTTATGTCAGCATTTATTAACAGTTTCTCGCAGATTAAATCAGATTAACTCGCCTAAAGAAAAGACCTAAAGAGTCACGGTTGTTGTTTTTTCTGCCAAATGTCGGCTTTTCTGCAAACTAAGAGTTCCCTCCATCACTGTGTCTCCTTTGTGTTGCAGCAGGACTTCAAACTGATTTCTAACATAAAGCAGATTTTTTTTAAATCAAAAACAACTAGATGTGGCATCTAAGCAGATTCAGTGTCGGGCTGATTGCATTTTGGTGTTGATTTGTGCAGGAAGCCAACTTGTAAAGCAGGTATATACATCATTGCTAAATGCTAAAGGTAGTTTATAATGTAACTTATGTTTTTGTTTGTTTTCAAGTAGAAAAAACAAAGGCTGCTTGATTATGGAAAACCAAACATTTTGGTCCCAACTTTGGAATCAAGAGGTTTTTAAAACAACTACCAAAGTTGGTAATAATTACTATACGAAGAAAAATTGCCTTGATATGAAATTCTTAATGTTATGTTGTGCACTGTTTGACAGCAAGTTAAAATTTCACCCGTGTTGTCCAGTAGAAAGATTTTTTTAAATAATTTTTTTAAAAGTTGAATTTTATGACAAAATATGATGGAAACTTCTGATCCTAAAAGCCACTGCGGCGTCTGATAACACCAGCGGCGAGTCTAGAGTTTTTTCCTTCCTCGTGTAGAAAGATGGCACAGAATCATGACAACTTCACCTAAATTATCTGCAGACTTAGATTACAATGAACAGCGAGACAAAACTTGAAAAACAAAACTATTCATTTAACCAAACACATGGATCTGTTTGGTTAAATGATTACAATGTTTATCTTAGCGTAGCTGAACTGCATGCAACTCTATTTTTAGCGCCGTTATGCTAACTCTATTCAATTTATCAACTTAAAGTGAAAATTATTGAACCATTGTACACTATAAATTGCAAACAACTGTTTGATTACCCCATTTTCTCTTGTCATAAGTAGTCTTTTTTATTATTATTATTAAACCTCATAAGCATCAACCTGCCATTGGGACCAGCAATAGAAATGAGCTACTTTGCAACAATACAATGCATTTGCATTTAAATGTTGATTAATATGCAACGTTCCATTCTTAAAAAATAAGTAGTGGCAGTTGTAAAACACAAGAAGCATTTCTGTCATCTACTGGCATGAAGTGTTGACAAAAAGCTAATATTTGTATCATATGATACGAACAAACTGACGGCTCTGGTGCAGCTGAATTTATCCGTCAAAAGGGGAAGCTAAGTGCGCTAAACGTTTTCAAAGGTAGCAAAAGCACTGAGCAAAAAATTAGCTCCTTTAGCACATTAGCAGGAGTTTTCTGTTTGTACTGCTGTAAAGAGAGGCTGTGTCTTGGAGATTGCTTTAAATAATCCAAATTTAATACACTTTTCAACCTACCTACATACTTAACAGGTTTATAAGCAAAAGAGACGTCAGGTGTGACGGTAGTTTGGCCAGTTAAATAAATTTTTTTACATACTAAAAACCCCAGTTATTAAAAAATAAAAAAGGCTTGACTGTATGGAGAAACAGGAATCAGAGGGGAACAAAGGTTTGGCTGTAATAAGGAAGAAACGGTGAAATAAAAAGTTGTTACAGGCATACCTCACATTGATCTCACGCTGGAATGGTTACACAGCATTCAGCCAGGCAGGGAGGGGTCAGGCACATACAAGGACACACACAAAAACACACAGTGTGAGCAAAATAAAAGAAACTCAAACCTTTAAAGCAAAAACATTCTCAACTGAAATGTACAGCTGCACACACCCCGACAGCTCAGCCATGAATATTAATTTCATGTCTGGCTGAACAAAAAACTCAACAGTGTCATAAATCAGATTTCAGTAAGTGTGACCATTTTATTTGATTGTGTAAAACCGGGAATGATTTCATCAGTTAGCTCAACAATGTGCCTGGTAGACTGAGCCAAAGCTGTGGCAGGTAAACTCTCCACGAAGGTTGCTTTGAATTTCACATGCAGCAGAAACTAAGATGACTCAACCGTGGAGTAAATCTTTTCCCACGGTTTAGCTGAAGAGCAGGTCTTCCTGCTTCCGGAAGATTAAGTAAAAGTTAAACTAAAGAAGAAGTGTTTAGCATCATGCGCTGATTTAATAAAATCTTGTGTCAAAGATTTTTATTAAGAGCTTTTTCTTGCTGTTTGCCAGGATTTTTGCCGCCTCGAAGGAGGACTGGGCGATATGAGAAAATCTAATATCTCAATATTCCTTTGCTTTTTCGCAATACACAATATATATTGCGATAATTTTAAATAGCCTCCAACTCTTATTTTAAACTATACAGAAGGGCTGGGGGATATTATCTAATATCCTGATATATTTTTTGCTATATCACAATACACGATATATAACACGATATTCTTAAATGAGCTCCATGCAGCATGATGTCACCATGCAAGTTCCCGCCCCCATTTCCCTCCTAGACTTAAATATAAGCTCATATAAAAAGGGATGCAGTGTTTTGCTATGGACTGTCTACACTACGACTAAATAACAAGGTGAGAAATAAGTTTTAACTAAGAAAAAAACATAGCAAGGGAAAGGGAAGTCGGTCAGTTATGCTTGACTTTGACAAACTTAACATATAGTATAAGGTGTGTTTTGGTTCAGCTTAAACATAAAAAGGCAACAAACACACAAACTGACAGAGCATCAGTAAAGCAGGTGTTTAAATTAGCTAATCAACCACCGCTGTGTTAGCATGGCTAATAGCAGCGGAGGCTAATCTACCACCGCTGCGTTAGCATGGCTAATAGCAGCGGAGGCTAATCTACCACCGCTGCGTTAGCATGGCTAATAGCAGCAGAGGCTAATCAGTTACCTCTGTGTTAGATTGGCTAATAGCAGCGATGGCTAATCAGCCACCGCTGTGTTAGCATGGCTAATAGCTAATCAACCACAGTGATCACTTGTTAATAAAAGCAAAATATACATAAAGCCTAAAAGCATAAAACTGTAACAAACTGAATATAGGAGGAGGGACTAGTGATGCATTCATAGGGTGTCGGATAAATCATACTCGCAGTGAATTTGACGGCGAACGTTTATTATTTGACTGACAATTTATACTCGATGGTTGCGATACAGCCATTTTAACTATCATGAATTGAAAATATTGCGATACATCGAGTATAATCGATACATCGCCCAGCCCTTCCTCGAAGGCGGGGCTAGGTCCACTCAGGCGTTTTTCACAGCTGAATGGTTGCCATGGAGATTAAAAGATTTCTCAAACATGCATGAAAGACTCAAGGCAACACTCCAGCTTTGTTTTGATGAAATAAAAACTTTGTAAAATGATGGAAAGCTAAAAAGAAAGTCGATTTTACCTAAACTGCTGCTTTAAAGAGGAGCAGCGAAAGCAAATGAGGTGGATTAGCAACAACTGATGATGTCATTCAGGACATGCTACTGTGGAATATCATCTCCACTGCCAAGAAGTTGAGCTGCTAGAAAACAATGATCTTTAGTCAGAGGCCTCTTTAGATTCACTGCAACACTGACTGCTACCAGAGATCTTGATTCATTGAAGACACTTGTAAGTTTGACGACTTCTAATTTCTTTTTGGGATAAATAAAGTATTTTGAACACAGTCATTCATCTATCCAAACTCTAACTGGAAAGAAAATAGCAAAAGCTACAGCTTAAGGAAGTGATGAATAAAACCATGCAACTTTCAATTAAAGCTATTTAAATTATTAAATTTTTATTTGGCACATTTTGAAACTAAAGGAAAGTCGAGGAGCTTCCTGTTTAGTTCATGCTGCATACTGCAGGTGTCATGCAGTGAGTGTAACTGATGCGTTCTGCTGATGGCCGTGAATGAATATGTTGAAGGTGGAACAGATCATAGTTAGCTGTGGGTCATAAAAGTGAATGGATGACAGAACAATGAGGAGAAGAAAGATGGAGGACACCTCTCCTCTCCGCACGGCGCCATTAATCTCAGATAACGACTACAGAGCTGCCTGACCGAGGTCAGCGAGGTGCAGCAGGAAGGAAGGAGGCAGACAGAAAGAGGAGCTTCACCAAACGCTTTAATAACCAAAACTTAAATTTAGCTTGAAATGATTAACAATCAATATTTTCTTAATTGGCAAAATCTTATCTATGCTACAGGAAGAGCTGGCTAACTACCACTTATACTTTTCTTTCCTTGTTTCCCTTAATAAATAACAGAAAATGAAAATGGAAGGAGATATTTTTTAATTGGTTATACGGAAAATATTTGCTGTTGACATTTGAATTATTATCAGGAAATTTTTATTAAATTACTTCAGATTAAAACCTAAGATGAGGGTAAAATGAAACCAAATTCTGTATTTTTATTTCCATGAAGCTCTTTGAACACAGAACTTACATATTCTAAACATGTTTAAACAGTTAAGTTTAAATTTCATACTGCAGAATATTTGAAAACAAAATTAAAAGTGACTTTTTTTGCACCTGGTGTTGCAGATATCATGAGTAAGGTTTGCTAAGATACTAAAAAAAATGAAGAGAATAAGACTACCAACAGAATAACATCTATTTATATTCGCTGTTAGACATTTTGGAAAATGTATTTTTGGGATTTCTGCAACTATTTAGCACAAGATGCCCAGTTCTGGTCCTCGGGTTTTTGAGTTCTGCATGTTTTATTTGTTTTAATGCTTGAAAACATGAAGATGGGAGGTCAAACCGATAAATGGATCAAACCTTTCCTGATTTTTTTGGAGACAATGGTTCAACAGTTTCCTCGCCACCAGCAGCCATGTTTTACTGCCGTACATCCGGTCAGGTTTGGAATAATTAATAAAATCACATTTAAAAAAGGTGTTTTAGCTTTTCAAGCAAGAAGTTATCTATTTCTTTGATAAAAAACTGAAGGAAAGTTACATTTCTGGCTGTAGAACCTCACAGCCATGCTCACATATTCATACTTTATCACTTTATTGTGGCGACGCAGCAAAATCCCGTCACAATGCTTCCCACCGACTGCAGACGGACGCAGCTAAAAATGTTGATCTGATCTGAATAAAGCCGACTTTGTTTACATTGTTCCTCATATAAAAACAGCAAGAAGTGCAGGATCTGTAAGCGGCGAGTCTTATCAGGGCAGGCGGCTGAAGCAGCACTTTTCAAACAAACAATTTGCCACAAATCGAACTAAAACGTACTGAAACACCGGGAGAAACTGCGACTTGAGCCGAGTCAGCAAAACACAAACAAGCAGAGACGTTATTGGGAATCCTTACCTTCTCCAGCTGACTGTGGACATGCTGAACAATCAGATCCAAAGCTACAAAGTTTTCTCCACCTGAAGGGAAACTCATTTAATCAGTAACTTTACTGAAAAAAAAGGCATCATTTGATATTTATAGTTGAATGCATACATGAGAGTGACATCACTACTAACCTCTGGGCACCACGATGTCTGCCACCTGCACCGTCGGCTCGATGTACTGCTCGAAGGCCGGCTTCACAAACCTGTTGTACTGCTTGATGATGCCGTTGATGTCGCGCCCGCGCTGGGAGACGTCTCTCTTCAGCCTGCGGATCAGCCGGATGTCCGAGTCCGTGTCCACAAACACCTTCATGTCCAGCAGCTGCCGGGAAAAGGTCACAAAAAGACGTTCAGTCCGGTTTTATCTGGCATTAATTTTCCCTTTTCCCATATAAAAATCCCGAATATCTTCAGAAATAAATGATGTCACTCATGTTTTCTCTATCTAGACCAAAATAAATCTGATAGACTTGTTATGACTTGTAACTTTTATCATTTTATGCTAAAAGTTGATTCTTTTAAAATAGTTTGTAAACACTCTGCTTGCAAAACAAAATTTGTGAAATCAAACAGCAGGTTTGTATGTTCTTTTAACCAGACCCAGGAGAAATGACACTTTTTTATTATTTGAATGTGACTGCAGCACTAGAATGTGATTAATCTTATGGATTTTTTAATAGATTAACTGAACTAATAGAAATTTAAATCTTTGTCTCTTATTTCTTAAAACTCAATCCCAGTCAGACTAAACAGAGATAACATTGTAAAGTCTCCCTACAGATTCTGAATTGAATTAACTAGTCACCATACTGTTTCTGCTTTAATAGAGAGAATTAATATTGGTATTTTTTCCATTATATTCCCAGTTTCTGGCATCCCGCCTGTCTGGACGGGTTCTTAACCCAGACCTGTGTATTAGCTCTTCAGATTAGCAGCTATAATTGGCTTCAGTTACTAGAAAGGACACAAAGCACAATTAATCACAGAGGACAATGGCTGTTACTGACTGAATAAGAGGGTAATCAGCAACAGAGACGGGTCTCGTGGGAGGCTGGCCGCCTTATCGCCACAGTCCAGCGCACAAACACACAGAGGAGCCGACGCACAGCAGCAGGACTTATTTACCATTAGAGCGCCGTCCCTTTAATTCTTATGGATTTTCACTGACCATAAACAGGCTTTCAATAAAAGAGCAAATCAATTTTCTGTTTAAAGGCAAATCTTTACACATAAAGAGGCTTCAGGCAGCAGACTGGGCTGAATCTTCACTTTGATTCAGCAATAAGATGTCAAGCGAAGAAAAACAAAGGAGTTTAAATGGACAGAAGATAATATTTCTACAAAATTATGACCTAAATATTTAATATTACTTTACGAGAATCTGCCTCTGTCTGCAGCCCTGAGGAGTGACAGCTGTGGTGGACAGACTCTGGGATGTCGCTGCTTCCCTGAGGCTAAACCAGCTGCTCCAGATGCTGCAAAGCAGAGCTGCACAATATATCATAAATATATCGTCATCGCAATATCAGTGAGTGCAATACATTCTCGTGCAAAATGTAATACTTAGTCAACTAGAGTTTCAAAATGCCAAATATTTGCCAATATTACTGATGGCACAAGATCTTCTAACATCATGCCGCTCTAATCCATACATTTCTGAGTAGATGGTCTGCCTATTATCCTGCTGCATCTGCATAAATATTATAATCAATAATTATATGAAGCTAATAAACAACCAGGAACATGATTTCTGCATCAACTAAACTGATCCGCGTCATTATATCATAAAAAAATCTAAACTGGAAGTTGAATCAACTCCAAAAACTTTTATCTGTTTACCGTCTGTAATATGTGCAACATGCAGACAAACATAAAGAAAAAAGCCGATTATATTATGAATATATATATTTACATTTATTTTTTTTCTTTACCTTCAGTAGCTCCTTGTTGGCAAAGGCCAGGATGCCCTCAAAGATAACCACATTGGCTCCATAAACTGTTTTCTGTCACAGAGATGAAAAATAAAAGAAGATTTGATTGTTTATGTCATCAGTTTAAATGTCCACAGAGATAACAAGACAATTTCTGAATTATAGAAGGAGGAGCTGAAATCCTAAAAAAATTTTCAAATGAAGATATTCTGGGATTTTAGAAACTCTGAGCGTAAAACTGAAAGTGCAGACGATGAAAAGCAGCTTCGCTTTACTAGAGCTGTTCAAGACTCAGATGATTTCCAGTTATTTATTATCTGCTCCCAGTTCTCGGAGGCGAGATAAGGAGATGAATTATGATTTTTATCCTCACAAAGCAGATATTTAAAAGCTTTATGTTACAAGATAAAAAGAAAATATTTCATGACTACTCAGCACAAGACAAAACACTGTCCAATACGACTCGGATAAGAGTATTTTTCCCTTCACGTTTGCACATTTCTAACCAATAACTCAGATTTAGTAGAAAATAATCAGCTATGTCAGAGTTAAGTGGCTCTGTGACATTCTGCAGCAGCTTTCATGCAGAAAACATAAATAAACTCCAAAGTTATCCTGACTAAGTAAGGAAGAGATTTTATTATTTTTGGTATTATTGCAGGTACAGTTAAATAGATGTTATAACTATGTGGTCGAGTTCAAGGAAATGGCTAAAATATTGAAGGAAAAAAAAAAAAGCCAAGAAATGAGGAGCAAGAAGATTTTAGGATCACTGGTTGCCACAAACTCATGACTAAGGGACCCAGCAGTGTTACTGATTTAAGGGTGATTTAGAATCTCTAATGTCTGGAACAAAACAACAAAAAAAACAAAAAAACAGAAGGTCGATTTTAAACAGATAGAAGTAAAAATGTGTAAATTCAGGAAGCAGCTCAGGAGTAGGAACTGTAACAGAGGCTGCAGCAGAGCAGCTTGGCCAACACTTTGACACTTAATCACATTCAGCTGCGTACAAAAGGGCCATAAAATGAGCCCAGAGTCGCCGGCCGAGATGGCCGATTTCCCATGAGGTGTTGTGCCAGTCAGCCGTGAAATTACACGGCGACGAAATAAAGAGGAGATGTCAGAGAGACGCAACGCTTCAGAAACGCTCTCAGATGGAGATTTTTCTGTGTTTTCTGTGGTTCTTGTTGGGGAAAATGAAGCTTTACTTGTTAGCAAACTTGCTGAGAGAATTTCAGAAAGTATAAACTAAAGTCGTTATTTCCTGACCCATTCTTTGCGCCGACTGTGGCTGGTGAAGTCGTACACTGGCACTTTGATGCTTTTCCCCTTCTTCAGCTTCCTGAGGACGGTGATGAGCAGCTCGAAGTCGAAGGCGTCGGGGTGATCGAAGTTGTACTCGTTTTTGGCAGCGAGATCCTGCTCTTCTTTATTCAACACCTGAGACACAAACAAGCCAGAGCAGCAATGAAACAGCTGATTCTGATCAGCTGCAAGGGCTCAAATTCACACCTGTTCAGAAATACTATTTCCTTAACTGTAGCGTGTAAAAATAGAGAATAAGGATGTACTCTGAAAAGCTGCTTTACAAAAAACACCAAGAACAAGCAATAATGTTTTTCTTTATCTAAGAAGTTTAGACTTCAAATTGTTAGAAAAGCCAGAGAAAAAGCGCAACAAACGGCTCAAGGAAGTTATTTTAGACTTATGATTTCACAATATTGTCCCCATGAACAACTGAAATAGTTTTTCTTCCACTTGATCTGGAAAAAAGAAAAATAAATCCACATAACTTAATTGGACAAAACTAATTATTTGTTAACGAAAAGTGTTGAGAACAAATGATTTTTCTTTGAATGTGAATAAAGTAGTAAAATTACCAGAATAAAGTTGTAGTATTACAAGGAAAATAATATTACAACTTTATTCTTGTATGACTTAATTGTGGTACGAGTTTACTCTCACAACTGTGTTTTTTTATTCTGTCTTCCTTGTAATTTTTTTTATTCTTCTTAGTTTGACCCTAATACTCTGTCATACATTTGGCTGAGAATTATGAAAAAGGAAATATTTTCCAAACTGAACAGTCTAAGCAAACACTACTGGAAACTTACAGCAAATTATTCCTTTAAAAAACTGAAAAATATGAAAATATAGTTATATTTACAAAACAAAAAAACAAAAATAAGAAATTTATAGAACTCAGTATTGCAGATCAATCAAGTTTATTAGCAAAGCACATATCAGCAACATGTTCAAAGTGCTTTATATCACAAAAACACTAAAATACAAAGTTATTGAACAGTCAATGACTGTTTAATCTTGAGCTGCAGGAATTGCTGCACAAATACTTTGCATGTTTCTCCTTCAATATTCCTCTTTGTAACTTTTAGTCAAATATTAAAGGGACAAATTTAACAAACATTTTCAACTTGGTGTTAGAAGCAAGTGAGAAAAGAACCAAAAAACATCGATTTCAGTTCATCTTGCTGAAATCAGCAAAGGGGCGGGGAAGGTGGGTGGGTTAATCAATTCAGTGGAATATGATTGATGATTTGCGTTTGTTTTCAAATCAAAAGCTAATGAACTATCAGAGAACATTGGGGGTAAACGGCTATCGAACGCGTCTTATTGCTCAGAGTGAATCTGCAAATTTACTGCTGAAGACGCGATGAATCAAAGCTTGTCGTTCTGTTTTTTAATTACGCAGAGTGTAATTACCTTGTAGAAGGAGTCCATGGACAGCAGAACCACCCAGGGAACATCCAGAGCTTCGATGATCTTATTGGCCACTGTGGTTTTTCCTGAGGCACTTCCTCCACACAGACCTGCAGGAGGACGAAACACAGACAACAGCGGCTCCAATTAATGAAGACAAATTAGAGCTGTTAGAAAACTAGTTCAAGAACTAAATAAATACAACACTTTCGTCATATACTTATATGACATATCACTTCTTTTTCCAATTGTTCTACAGCGACAGACACTAGATGTGACAAGCTTGTATAATGAGAGGTTTTTAGAGGTTAAATTTGCTAAAATTTGAATTTCCTTAGACTTGTAATGTTCCTTTGTACTATTTGGCCCAGAACGGTGTGACATTGGCTGCATTTTCATCACAAATGTATGCAAAGCGGTCAATATTCTGGTAATGTCGACAAATCAGCTTCACAATTGTGTTATTTCCATTACATAAGAAACACAAATAAAGTTTGTTCATGTGCTGTCATTAAAAAAACCATCATCCTCCAAGTACTTCCTGATCATGTGACTCGTGTGATGCGAAAACACAAAATTTCTGTATTTTGTATATTTTTTCTAAAAAAAACAAAAACTGAGGGAAACAATAAATCAATTAAAATTGGAAATTGAATCTGGTATAAAAAAAAAAAAACAGATTTAATTTTTTAAGCCAAATCACTTCAAAATATAAAATACGGGTGTACCAGTATGTAAAACCTTAGCATGTAAAAAAAAACAAAAGAAAACAATTACGTACATTTTTTAAACACGTTAAGCTGTAATTAATCGATCAAAATAAACAAATTAAACTCCCGACCCTAGAAAAAGCAGAAGAGGTGAAAAATAGCAATGATCAGACACCAGTTTACAGAAAGATCAGAATGGACTGGATCCCAGGGCTCCCAGCTGGGAGAAACGCCTCCAAATTGTGCATAGACTGCTAATGCTATGCTAATTCCATTGTTTAAAGTGACCTGTACGGCTCCATCCTTGGGCCGTCTTCATGTATAGATCCACAGGACGACGGTACGGTCGAGCTGGAGCGAAGTTAACGCGTCTGCAAAAAGTATTCAACCCCTCTGACGTTTCACCCTTTTTACTGCCGTTACAAATCAGTCAAAATGTGGCTGAAATGTGACAAAAAAAATCATTTAAGGTAAACATTTAAACAGATTTGTACAAAATAATTACACTTACATAAAAATATGTAACATAAAATAAGTGACTTTTAGGAAAACACTTATTTTATTGGATTAAAAAAAATGCTGCTTGTTTTTATTTTTACGTACATCTGTGGGGATGTTATAGAAACACTTTTCCTTTTATTTCACCTAAACATGTTTTAAAGTCACCCAGCTGTGAAAGCTGCTCGGCTGCAGCACAACAAACCCTGTTTTCTATTAGCAATAAAAACCCAATTGTTACAAAAAGATGGCAGACAAGGTTTTACCTCCTTTCATTTCCATTTCTTTTATTTTCTTCCCGTTTTATCGTTTTAGTCGTAATTCTTTTCCTCTTTCGCTCCCCTCTCCATCTTGCACCAAATTTTACTACATCTTCCTCAGCGCAGGTCTGACCAGTTTTCTGCTGCTCCTTTCAGCCGTGTGTGAAATTGGGACCAGTCACTACGCTCCATTGGCGATAACAGATTGCAGACTGAAGAGAACGACCACCTCTCCTTCCCGCCGCTCACGCCGGTCTGATGAGTTTATTCACGCTACGGCGCTCCGTGGATGTCAAACACGCACACCTGGAGCTCACTCCACAGCTGCTGGGAAGCTCGCTGACTCGGGTGTTTTACCGTGCGGATCAGCATGATGCGTCGCCATAAAGGCTCATAAAGAAAGAAACCATTAGGTTACGGTTTGCTAAACTTACAGCTGTAGCAAAAAAAGGTCTGAGCATGACAGAAATATTGTTTTTCCCTTTAATGTTATCATTTTTTCAGTTTATTTATTCTGAAACTCAATATGAACAAAGCCGAGTTTCTTTTATTGAGAAATTTACGAGGTTTACGCAGGACACCGGCCTGAAGCTTGACACCTGTGAGGAAAATAAAAACTGAAATGTTAAGGTTTTATCATCCTCAATAATCTTAGGTTGTTTTCACATCTGATATGTTACATTTTCACTGCAGTTCGCTTTCACACTGAACTGTGTCAAACAAACCAAACCGTTCAAAAACCTGTTCCCCTCCTCGCCCGTGGGGGCGCTGCACCAATAACCACTGAAGGAAACAAAAACCTCTGAAGAAGACATGAGCGCAACTTCCTTCTAGGACTGAAACGATTAATCAAATGGATCGTGATGAATCGATTATTGAAATAATCGTAACTAATCTAATTAGCAGTAAAACATAAGAAAATGATAAAATCTCTAGTTTGACGACGTTAAAACGTAAAAAACTGCAACAAACCTTATTCCAAATGGCTCAGAAATGCAATTAGGAATTTTAAATGTAATGCAGAGTAAATAATTAAACATGCTGTTTCTAACAGCACAAAGCATAGAATTAGAGTGAATAGATTTGATACCCGATCAGATATTAATATCGGATTGGTGCATAGATTGTAGTTTATAAGAAAAGTACTAAATATTTGGGTAAATTATTCATTTTAAACACATTTAAATGCATCTTGGTGACGATGTAGAAGTTGGAAAACAAACCAACCACCAGGAGAACTCTGGTTTATGAAGCAGACGCCGTTTGTTCTCCTCACCGATGACGAAGGCCTCCTTGAAGGTGGTCCCGGTGACATTGTACCACGGTGGTCTGCCGGCGGTGTAGATGGTCCTCTTGTTGGTCCTCAGCAGCGGAGGCTCCGTCTTGCACTGGCTCGTGGTCCGTTTCCGTGGCGACAGCGACGGGGTCAGAGGACAGCAGGGGACCCGGTTGGAGAGACCGTCCATGGAATCTTCTCCGCTCCCGCTGCATTTAGAGGGAGAGGCATCGATAAGCTCGCCAAAACATTATCAGTGGTTGTACAGGTCACTAAGAGGAATGGATGGGATGTTTTTGCCATCAGAGATGCCTTTTTGGTTCATATGTGACCCCCTGCTGCTCCTTTACAGGCATTTCAAGTATTACAAAGTACATGCAGGTTCAGCTGATTCTACAACATTGTAAAATTTTGGACTTGCACATAAATTGTTGTTCTGCAGAGAGGAAGGAGGAAACATTTTCACTGGAATGTCTCCGTGAGGACTCTCCGCAGTCGGACCTTTGGTATCGGTGTGACTGAGGGAGAGGACGGGAGAACTTGCCGATCCTCCCCAGGAAAACACACCGTTGCCCAGGAAACAGCATGACATCGAGTGGGGAGGCCACCGTTCACATGAGTAAGGCTGTCATCATTTGGCTCGGTTTGGTGAAAGTTAGACGAGTTTCTCTCTTTGGAAGAGAAACAAGCAAAACCAAAGCGCATGTTTCCAAATATAGTCCCAATGTTTATATTTGGATTGGTAGGACAGAAGCAATATAACTCCTCATACGTAGATAGTGTCTACTGCATGTGATCAATATCAATAGATAATGCATCCGATATAATAATCCATATATGGAATATTCACTGAACTCCAATCCAGAGCCGCACGGCATTCTGGGAGATGTAAGCAGAAGAAACGATTTACCTTCTCAACTTCTCACAGTGAGCTAAGCTAGCCTACTCACTCAGTCTTTGGTTACCTAGCAACAGCCTGCTGAGTAACTTGCGCAGCAGCAGTTTAAAGTTCACTGCGAAACCATAACTGCTTAAAAAGAAGAAAACAATGGTGTGGAGTGAAAACTGTAGATAAAAAAGAAAAGGTCACACTTCCAGTTTGGCAATATTTCAGATATTTAAAACAAAAATGCTAAACAATAATTATCTATATATCGACTCATATAAAATGCTTTAATTCAGCCATAATGTCCAGGTCTACTCTAACGGATGATAGCATCAGTGGATTTTCATATTTACGTAGGTTTGTCTGATTATAATTTAGTTGATCTGAAACAAAAAGTAAGGAGCTAAATACTTTTTCACAGTACCTTTTAAGAAATTTTTTTTTTTTTCCCCAATTTGAAGAGTGGCTAAAAAAAATCAAGATCACAAATTAATAATAAAAAGTTCCTAAATCATCTGATTAGCTTAAAGTGGAGCATAACCTTCAAAATTGTCTCAATTACATTTATTTTCCAGGAATTATTAGGGGTTTGATGATTTTGTAAATTTAAAAAAAGTACTTTACTGCTCTGCTCTTTCAGGGGAGTGAACTAAGAAACATGACTACAAGCTTCAATAGAAGAACATCAACAACCATTTGTAACAATATCACCAAAAAAAACTTCAACTTTTTGTGAGGTAAAGCAAAATTAGTTTTCTAGAAGAGAAACTGAATGAAATGTTAATTTTAAAACTGAAACTACAGCCAAGCACAAAACTCAAAGAGCATTTACTGAGATGACCAAGAATTGTAATTAATTCATCAAAAAAAAAAACACGTCCTTATTGAATATTTGCAGTGATATTAAATATGTTATGGTTTTTTGCTTCTTTTGTTCTCCCAGCAGCCACGCTGACACAATGCGTGGGTCTGACGGAGAAGGAAAGCTAGCCAGCTAGCTGCGTTAGCAGGATAAAAGCGATCCGTTCAGGGATCCAGCAGCCGCAGCAGGCACTCCATCCTCCCGTCAGGGTTTTCTCACCTGTCGGTCCTCAACATCGACCTATCCGCGTCCTCTCCCCCATCTGTCGGCTGCTCGCCCGGCTTACTGTCGAGGATAGTCGCTGCTGCCATAACGGCTCGGCGCGGAAACCAAACACTGGGTGCGCGATGACGTCAGAAGACGTAAAACGATGTTGTGTTTATGGAAGTCGGAGAACGTCGGTAACTTAACCTCGACTGTAAGAATGAAACACATCTAATATGCTCATTGAATTGTGAAAGCTTTCTTACTTTAATAACTACAATAATAAAAAAGGCAATTTAAAAGGTTTTCAAACAAAAGACTTCCGGCCACATTTCTTTTGTAAACTACATCGATAGAAATGTTAATAATGAATGTAAGGCAAACCACTGCAACATACAAATAACCGTCATATCTCTATTTATTTCGTAAATTTAAGTTATAGCAGTCCTCCTGATCAAAATTACAACTTGCATTATTTTGATTTTGTTCTGGAAAAAAATTCTACATAAAAATGTATGAGAGGTTTATGGGAGAGTTTTATATATTTGTACCAGCTGGACTTGATGTTAAATCAAATCAGCTTCATTAATAAAGAACATACAACACAACCAGCTGACTCAGGTTTTACATAATTAGGTCTAAGTTTAATATCAGTCAATTTATAGAATAAACAAATTAATACTATCCAGGCTCCATAATTGATAGGGCTGGAAAAAGAAGAAAAAAATTCTCATTTAAAATAAAATTGTGGTCTGCTATAAAAACTGTTACCTTCATAATACAAAATGTATTTATTCCCAAAGTTCTTATGTTTTTTTTCAGTTCTTTTGGTCTTTTTCTTGTCAGAAACTTTTCAGTTTCTTGCTTGCTACACTTGTTTGAAGAGCAAAGCAGGTTGATGAAATTGACTATCAAACAATGGTCATCAGAAATAACATTTAAATAAATTATTTTTAACTTCAATTTTATTTTAAAAATGATTGAATAATAGAAAACAAAAATGATTATGATAAATTAAAGACAAAAAACATAATGGAATTCATTTTCTTCGTATTTTTAATTATTTTTTCATCTTTCCTTCAACTTTCTGAGTGTCCCACAGCGCCCCCTAGTGTTCCTTCACGTGGCCGCGGCCCTCGCTTTGAGAAACACTGGTTTAGATTGTAGCTTATTGTATGATAATATGGCCTGCTTTGGTTGTTTAGTCATATTATTATAGGTTTAAATTGATTTTTGATTTGGTAAGAATGATTGTGAATGAGTTTTATATTAAGACTGATTGATGAGTGATCAGGAAATCAACAGGATTGACATCTCAAAAAGGCATCCATGCAAAGCGATTATAACTTTATACACACAAATCAATAGGGCCTATATTGTATTAAATGGTTATTTTTCGATCTAACTGAAATTGAAAACATACTTAAGCTCTGTTTTAGTTTTAACAAGGTGATTTAATCGGGGTTAAACAAAAAACGGGTTAAGTTTATGCAGCATGACATGCATTGGATGGAACAACAGATATAAATGTCAGTCAGATTTATTTGAATTATTTGCAAACATATACCACTTGAGCCATTTGTTAAATAAATATTTTGAATGTAGATTTGATGTGTTTTTGTCCAATCGTGGTGTGCAGAAGTGACGCTCGCGCACGCTGACGCCTGTCCCATTAACTTCAGGTGTCCTGCGATCAGTCAGGCTCTGCAGGAGCAGCAGCAGCTGCAGTGTTCAGCGCGCCGAGCCTCACTCCTCAGTCCTGCTGCAGCTTTTTCTCTACAGGCTACAAGTCCAGCAAGATTTGTTTTTTTCTTTTAAAAGGAGAAAAAAAACTCACAGAAAACAAAACAACATTTGTTTTCTCTTGTGCTTCGGCGGTGCAATGAAGGAATTTACGGATTTGTCCTGAAGACTTGCAGATCCCAGAATATGAGGTGTTGGCTGACTTTCTGCGTCGACTGAAAATCAGAGGAAATCGGATTCTCGTCTAAGGAGGAAGAAATATTTTTACATAAAAAAAAAATATAAGTCTGAACTTAGAAAAATGGATAATACTCCGACTAATTCAGAGAAATCCCATCTGATAGACGAGAAGAGCGCGAAGATGTATTCCTTAAAATTACAAAGGTGAGACAATAACTGAATATCCACAGAATAACTTCCAATTTTACACGCATTTTAAAGAAAAAATATTTTTCTTAAAATGTGAGACATGGTGAATGAGTTATTTGAAATGAAAAAAAAAGAAAAGAAAAAACTTCATACTAATCCACGCGCGTGGCACGGAAATGTCCCCCAGCTTGGGCGTAACGTGCGGTGCGCAGTTTGTTACTGTGCTGCGTGTTCGGCATGGATGACGCGGGCTGTTTTATGTGAATGAGCAAATTCATTTCCATGCTTGAGTTGTTTCTGGACAGCCTGTGACAAATGGCGCCGGGGGCCAGTTCACTGAGCAGTGCTAAAAACTCATCATCTGTCGTTAGAGAGGGCGCGCGCTGCATGCGGCGGTTCCGTGCACGTCCAGACCGCATGTCAGCCAAACCTGCAGGAGGGGGGTTGCATGAAGCAAATGTAAAGACACAAAGAAACAAAGAGGCGGGAGGAATTCAATTAGTTGATTATGAAGATGAGAAGTGTCAGATTTGTTCTGCGCAAAATGAAAGTAGGGCCTAAAATTTTAAACATAACCGGGGGATAATCTGGAGATTTTAATCTAAATATGTTTATCTCTGGATGTTAGACACAAATTTCGATCACTTTTCCTTACAGGCCTCATCTTGAGTCCGCTTCCAACATCTGATCAATAAATGTTTCATTTTGTTGGAAGTAAATCCTGCTAAGTTATTTCATGCTGTGGTTAACTTTTTTATTTCCCCAAAACAAACTGTGTTGTCTTAAGAAAAAATAATAATACAGGTAGACCCTTAATTTTTTCTGCAGGCACTGAGGCCCCCAAAAGAGGAATCAACTCTTGTTTGTCGACATCAAGCAGAGGTGCAGAGAGGTAGACAGTTGAGCATATGGCGCCGCGTTTGGGATTTCACGCACCATTTGCGCCATTCCTGCGCGCTTGCATGCGCCTTTACAGAGTCATCGTTTGTAGTTTTTGTTTAGTTAGGTGAAAAATGTTGAAGGGGCGACTAAAATACATGCTTCAATAAGTCAAATATTTGCCTTTTATTGGTAGTGATTCTTAAATACCAATAGATTTAAAAAATATATGTTTTAGATGTGGAAATAATTTGTCCTATTTCGAAAACAAACATAATTTTTGAGTCGGAATTCTGTTCCCGATATTAAGAAAATGCTGGAAATATCAGAAAATAAGGACAAAAATTATAAAGGAGAATTTTAATGAAGTTAATGTGTTTACATAAGGCCCAGTTTACAGAACAGGAAACGATCATCACTATTATAGGTGGAGACGTTGCATGTGAACAACATAAGGTTTTTATCAGGGGCGCTTCTAGAGAGTTTTTTTAAAGGGCCAGAGGGGCACTAACAACCGTAAGGTGGTACAACTAAACCAAAAGCCACAGTTTTATTAGAAATATTATTATGGTGGGAAGATCAAATTTATGTCTGACTAAATAAAAAAAAATACATATTTGAGCCAAAAAGCAGCTGCAATTTTTTTCAAAACGATTCAGATAGTTAAATGGATAGATTTTTCTTTTTTCCCCCAATAAGTCACTTATATTTATGAAAACATATTTCAAACTGGCTCATTTTTTGCTAAAATATTTTGCTTTTTGATAGTGCTCATTTAGATCAACTAAAGGTCTTAATAGGTTTAAAAGCTGGAAAATTTAAAAAGTGGCAGAATTTCTTTTTTGCCACTAAAGACAAAAGGAATATATTGACGTTTTTGTAATGCAAGATGTGTTGCAGTATAAATAATTTGAGAATAGGAAGTTTATGTAGCATAAGTGACGTCTGACCTCTTACTTTGTCTGACTAGTCGTCCAAAACCCAAACATATGTAGTTTATCGTTATAATTATGTAAGAAAGACAGAAAAACTTTGTATTTTTCTATAAACAAGTGTAACAGGAAAAGATGTGTTCTAATTAACACCATCTGTGAATTTTCTGGGCCCTCTGTACGGGAAATTGTTATGGATATGAAATTGCAGGTTGTTGCTGTTTAGACTCTAATTTGTCCATGTAAATTCATTCATTAACATGAACTGTAAAAGAAACCAAAGTATGTTTTTCTGAAGGATCAGTTTTTAACAACCAGCAACCAAACAATAAACCAGGGTTAGCATTTGTGTATTTTTTTCTGTGCATTTGACCTTTTATTTGACTTTGTGTTGATTTTGGATCAGAACTGATTGTCCAAACCCAACAGTGGTTCCATGATGCACTTCACTTCAGAGAAAGTCTAGAGAAGTGTTAATAATGCAGACTGGAGCAAAACAAAACTTAGCAGCTCAAAATGTTTGTGTCTTTTCTCGGGTTTAAATGCACAAAGTTAAAACTTCTGCGTCCGGCAAAATAAAACGAAGCTTGGCTGCGGCTAGTCCACATCAAAACCAACCCTAGAAACTAAAACACATCTGAAGTTACAACCTTTCAAGCATCAAATGTGAATTCATAGAGGTACAATCAGTAGCAGAAAGATTCTCATACCTAATTACAGCTGCTGTTTAAACTTTAATACCTCCTTTATGGTGGAATTATGTACAAAGTGGTTTAAATGGACTTTTATTATGAAAATCCTTTTCAGTTATCAATTAAAAATAAAGCAGCACCTAAAAAAACACGTCAATGTTCCATTTTTTTTATCTTCTTTCTGTGAGATTCTCATGGTTTTAATCTTTACAATCACATGGTTCTTTGGTAATTTAAGTAAATCCTGTAATTTATTAAATTACCACCATTATTATTCACATCTGAGGTTTCATTTTATTTCACAGATCAATGGAGGATTTTTGATGTTTCTGAATGACTGAAAAAATTCAACAGACGCCTAAAGATTACAGAGTAGCAGAAAAATATAATATTCGTTATGATCTATAGACTGATTACATTTTCGCTGATAAACATAAAATCTCAGGTGCTTAAAGATAGCAAAGATGTTTTAGAAAGTACCAAGACTTGGATGTTTTATTGTTTTTCTCCCAAAATGCAGAAACTAAATCCTTCGTGCTTAAGACGATTTCTCAGTTCTGATAAGTTTATTTCATTTAATCAATACTGCGTATTTTAGTATCCATCCGATACCAAGTATCTGCAGGGCCTGTATCGCCAATACTGACACAGATACGTTTTATTACCATCAAACTTCTGACCTTCAGGTATTTTTGTGATTTTTTTCCTCTCAGTTATTTTGTTCACAGCTGAGAGAGAATTTGGACAAAGTTTATGTGTCTGCAAAATACTTTAATAACATATTAACATTATTTTGTTTGTGTTTTCTAAATAAACAAAACACAAACTAAAGTTTTTATCTTAGCATCAATCCAATACTGATACCAACTTGGTATCAGTGTTATCGATATTTTGGATTGATCTGCCCACCTTCTAGTAATATCTATTCATTGCAATCCAATCCCAACTCAAGTCCATGCCTTGTCCCTGCTGCCTCTCCAGCCACGATCCGGGCGAGAGGCGGGGTCACCCTGGACAGGCCGCCAGTCTGTCGCAGGGCAACACAGAGACAGAACAAACAACCATGCACAATATGTGTGCATTTAGAGAGACCAATTAACCTGACAGTCATAAGTCAACTAATTTAAATTTGTAATTTGTCTTAATTCAACAGGCCATTAACCTGTGAGTAAAACTACAAATCTATGTTCAGTTAGTTGTGTTTTAAAGAAAGTTTTTTTTTTTTGATACCAATATTTAGAGTAAAACTGTTTGGTTATCTTTTGGTTACTGTTTATTTATCTAATCTCCAAATGATTTGAGACACAAACTAACAATATTTGACACTTAAAACTCTTCAGTTTACCTAAATGTGCCTCTGAAGAGACGGAAAACCAGTGAACTAATAGAACAGGCTTTCCCCACTCTGCTTCTTGGATGTAAAAAAAAGTGATGCTTGGTGAATTCCCTCCGAGGTCCTGACCACCCTGCAGATGCCTGCAGGCTTTGCCAGTGCTGCCTCACTGCAGTTGCATAACTTGCACTTTGGTATTTTGCATTTTAAACCAGAATTTGCCAAGTGTATAAATAACCATAAAAGATTCTGTCTCTTTAAATAAAACAATAACTGTGTAGGACGATAAGCATGCTAATTAGATCACATTTTTATCAAAACAGATTTGGAAAACAGAGTGCTATGTGCTTGAAAAATCATCCATATGTAAAAAATAATTTTAATAAATCCAACATCCCATCAAGTGGAGCTCAGTGTGTGTTTATGGAGTGTGTGTTTTCTTGTCCCGTGGGTGTAATTGAACAGAATCAGTTTTCTGCTTGACTAGTTCTTTTCATTCAGGACATCCCCTGATAGGAGTGTGTGTGTGATAAAGGGAAATCGTGCAAAGCTTGCACTGATAACGTGGAGTGTGTGAATAAAAGTGTGTGTGTGGTTATCTCAAGTCAGGCCAAATTAGTTTTTTTCCACCTCATTAGCGACATCATTGCACCCCCATCACTGCACTTGGTAGGACCAGCAACCAGAGTGTGTGTGTGTGCAATGGAGGAGTGTGTATATATATATACACACTCCTCCAGTGTGTGTGTATATATATATATATATATATATACACACACACAATTTTTGTACGGAAGAGGTTAATCTCAGAATTCTTGCTTTTTCACAAAATTTTGACTTGTTCTCTGATAATTCAGATTTTAATCTCAGCTGAATGCAGTTGATTGCATTAGATTTTATTTAGAAGTATCAATGCAAAAGGGCGACACG
This sequence comes from Girardinus metallicus, assembly GCA_903067095.1. Lineage (NCBI taxonomy): Eukaryota > Metazoa > Chordata > Actinopteri > Cyprinodontiformes > Poeciliidae > Girardinus > Girardinus metallicus. The sequence continues at coordinate 27,430 of CAEGAE010025726.1, forward strand.
TAAGCCACACTTTTCAGATATTTGTTTGTAAAGAAGCTTACATTTTTTTTATGTTGTTTGCAAACTTTGCAACATAGTAAAATCTGAGAAAGTTTAATCATAGTAAGTATTAATATAAAGTAGTAAAACCACAAGATGATGAAACATAAAACTTGCAAATTGTTCAAAATGTGTCATTCAGAAGATTGGCAGAAGCTCTAAGCTAAACTAACTGGAATAAATGTGAATTAAGTCAAATGTTTGGTGCAACTCTTAGATTTTCTGTCTGCAGATTTTTTTTCATTCGGTCTTAAATGTATTCCCAGCTTGGTAATACTAATTCCTTGAGTGTGTTTTAATTTTCTTCAGAAAAACAAACTCTGTGAGCGTTTGCTATTATTCAAGGCCAACACCAGTCGATTTGACCCGTTTCCTCCCTGAATAACTACATCCATCTGAGTAAACATTGATCGCAGAAGATTCTGTCAGGTTTCCAGTTTGAAATCCATTGTAGCTCTTCTAAATGATACTCCTGTCTGCTGCAACATTTACTCAAGAAAATCAATGGTGTCGACACCTAACACACTATAGATTTGCTGCCATTACAAGACAAACACATTATAACCCAACTTGGTACAGGTTCAATGTGATACACAAGGTCGTTTTATAAAAACATTTTCTACTTCTAAAAACAAAAACATATAGACAAACATCTTTGACTCTGTTTCTGCTTCCTTTTAGCTCCTTTGCAGACTCCAAAGAGCACTACCAAGACTTCCCTTTAAAAAATGGAGGAATGTCCGGTGCTGTGGAGCTGAAGCGGCACGTTGGTGCACACTGCCATCTACCCAAAACTCTGGTTGGCGAGGAAAGCGGTGACAAGCTGCTGGCCAAGAAGAAACTCTACATCGCTTCTGCAGTCTGCCTCGTCTTCATGATCGGAGAGGTCATCGGTAAAAAGTTTACAATTTCAGAAACTACACTGAAAGATTTGGGTGAAAATGTAGCAATTTCGGTGTCCAAATAATCAGGTGTGCAACTTTTTAATTTTTAATTTAAGATATATTTAAATACATGAAACATATTTTTAGAGAAGTCACTTCTTGTTGAAAATTAAATAATTTTGGTGTCCAAATAATCGTGTATGTAACTTTTAAGATCTTATTTTATATTTTTAAAACATATTTATACAAAAAACCACACCTTTTTATAGGTTTACTTTAGTTCATTTTGTTTTCTTTTTAGGAAAAAGAAATCAGACTTTACTTCTTTACTCGCTCACAAATAGTGGAGGTACTTCTCCAATAAAAACACAGCAGAAGAAAATCTTCTTTCCCTGAAAGCTTGATGGGTTCTGACAGTCCTCCAGAAACCCAGAGCAGTAATAGCTGCTGGAGTCCAGAAACACTTTACCGTTTCATGAACTTGGTTTAGATCTTTGTAATCTAACAAAAAGAACTTGACAGACAGGTAATTGGTTGAGCTTCACTGGTTTCCTGGTTTTGCTCCATCTGAAATTTGATTAGACCTGGTGTTTCAATTACAGCTGGCTGTGGTTGGTTTTGTTTGCTTCTATGTGTGTTACTGTTGTACTACCAAACAGGATAAAGTGTCATTGAATATGACTGGAAATAGCACTTTCACTGTACAATAATGATGCAAAATGTTTTTACAGATGAATCAATTTTACGCCATAATTTGGCTGCACATCAGCTCCCACTTAAACCTGGGAGTACAAGTTTGATTTGCAAAAGGAAATGGCTTCCGATCAGCTGTATTTTGTGCACAGACTGTTCAGTGCATTAGATTCTGTGTAAGCACACACATTTTAATAATATGAACTAAATGTATACACATATAGTGTGATAAAATGACAAAAATACATATTTTAAAGGTGATTCCGCATGTGCAATACTGTAAAAAGTTAACTTTGTTGCTAAGTGTGTAAATTGGCTGACGTTCCTTTGCTGACTGCTGAAATATTCAAAATGACTTGCAATAAAAGAGTAAAACCCGAGGCTACGTTCTAACTATGAAGCGCTTCAACTGAATGTTTAATCACCAAAGAAAGCCGTTGTTTAAAGGTTAGTTTATTACTCAGAGGATTCTGTGGAGCATCTACAGGCTGAGTTTGTTTCAAACAGGAGGGTACCTGGCTCACAGCCTGGCCATCATGACCGACGCGGCCCACCTCCTCACCGACTTTGGGAGCATGATGGTGAGCCTGTTCTCCCTGTGGATCTCCTCCAGACCGCCCACCAAAACCATGACCTTTGGCTGGCACAGATCAGGTCAGAATAATCTTTACTAGCCATTTAAAAAAAAAAAAAAAAATCATTGGAAATGGAGATGATGATGATGATGATGATGATTTTGACATACAGTAGGTGATAAGAATAAAGAGTGGAAGCAAAAAATACAACCTTAGGATTAAGTGCTGCTTTAGATATTAATGTAAAAATAAATACAGTTGATATTTTAGAGCTTTGAAAGGGGACTTGTGTTGTACAGTTCGCAAAATATGCAAAATTCACATTTTGCACATTTTTGTACTTCCATTTGTGTCTCTACCGCTTCTAAAAACATCTTTTTCGCAATAACTTAATATTTGTAAGTGTCTGAAAAATTAGGCATTTCCCGAACTGCCCGTTCCCTAGCAACCAAGGCAAAACTCCTGCATGTTTTGGCCGCTGAATTCGCTGTACAATGGAAACTGTAAAAGATAATTGTTTTGTTGTTGACTTACCAGCCAGAAATAACTCGCTGCATTCCTGTTGGTTGTGCAGGAGGCTCCTTTAATGCTTTTCAAAGATGTACAGTTCTATAATTGCGAATCTGTTTGCAGCCATTTTAAACGTGTCGAGCTCCTGTTGAAGGAAGCATAACAGGTCACATTTTAATTAATTTACAGTATATTCCAACTTTTACATCTCAGACAGAAGCTTCCTGATCGGTAAAGTTTTGGGTTTCTGTGCAGTGAAGTGATCGGCTCCTGGTTCTGCTCTCCTCACAGAAATCCTGGGAGCGTTCATCTCTGTCATGTCCATCTGGATCGTTACAGGAGCGCTCGTCTACTTAGCCATCGATAGGATTGTACGCAACGACTATGAGATCGAGGGCCATGTAATGCTGGTCACTTCTGGATTCGCCGTCATTGTAAATATTATGTAAGTACTTTGTTATTTAATAACTTTATGCCAAATATATTTAAAAAAAAAACGCTAAAACGTCACAAAATTCAGTTTTTTGCCTGTTTGCAGCCAATTGATTAATAGGAAGCAATTGAGTTTGTACATTTTTGTTTAATTTACTGTTTATTTAAGTAACAATTTATACAATTTCAACAAAACAGGCTATTTTCAGGAGATTTTAACAAAAAAATCTCATAAAAATGACAAAATCCAAACCATCTTATTTTTCATTATATTTGAACTTAATTTGGAAGCTCACCGCCTTTTTAAAATAAACCCATCCACTTTGTTTGATCTTGTTCAGAGTGAGCATTTTAAATGGTTTATAACTTGCACTAATATGCATTTTTCAAGACAGATATTAAAATTTTGATGAAAGGTGAAACTGTTACCTTCCACTTCTGAATTAGAAATGACTTTGCTCTGCAGTATGGCCTACATCCTTCACCACTCCACCACCCTCCACCCTCATGGCAGAGGTTATCAGCAGATCGACGAGGACGGTCAGAGCCCCGTCGGTCATGGCCACTCCCACACGCTCCTCGGTAGCCATGGCAACACGAGCGTCCGCGCAGCGTTCATCCACGTGCTTGGAGACCTGCTGCAGAGCATCGGCGTCACGGTGGCAGCGATCATCATCTACTTTCGGGTCAGATATAGATTCTTGTTGGAGTGAAACGTCAGTTTGATCCTGTCGGCTCTTTAAAAGATTCCTAAGTGATTTAAACTAAAGTTTCATGCATTAAATGTTAATATTGTGCAAAAGAGCTATAGTACTGCGACAAAGTAGATGTTATGTGCATGGAAAAGCTTCAGAGCACACATTTGGTTTGTTTTCTTTTCTCGCCTCCAGCGTGTTAATATCCAACGTCAGCAGGAAACGCCATCTGATGTGTTTTTCCTTTTCCTTTTGTTCTCTCAGCCGGAATACAAAGTTGCAGATCCCATCTGTACATTCCTGTTTTCTATCTTCGTCCTCTTCACCACCCTCACCATCCTCAGGGATGTCTTCAGGATACTCATGGAAGGTAAAGGAACATTATCACTTTTGAATTACGAGACTAGACCGTCTGCCACGTTTTTGTAGAGCCTTTAAAAATCCTAATGAAATCCTAATCCTAAAACATGTACTTTTTTATGCAACTAAAAGCGATAAATTAAGACAAAGGAAAAGGCTAACAAAACAGAAAAAGCAACTGAAAAGCAATTTTTAACGAGTTATTAATTGGACAATCTTTCAACTTTGGGAACTTATGCACAAAATTTTCTTTTCAACTCAGAAAATCTTGCTCCTGTTTTTGTATTTCTGGTCAGTCTAGTCTTTTAAGTTTGATTTCTGTCTATCTTTGTTATTTATCACTAGTCTCTTCCTGAGTTCTATTAATTAAAATCTATTTTAATTATGTGCATTCTGTCCTTTATTCTGCGTTTGCGTCCTCAGTAATGACATTATAAAACAATATTAAAGAAACTAAGAGCGAAGCAGCATCAACCGGTTAGTGCTGCACGTTTATGTAGGACAAAGCCACAGCAGATGGTCGTATCCTGAGGAAGCAGTGAGACTAAAAATGTCTTCACACGTCACCAAACCTTCAGATAAATAATCTGAAAGTTGATACTTCAACAAGAACATGCTGTTGCTGCTGCAGTCAATTCAACAATTAAAAAAAACAAACAAATCTTGTAGTACACCGACTGTGAAGTGTAGACTGGTCGATGCAGTGAGGGGCCCTGAATCGCAGTAATTGGGGCCTGCCCATAGCAATGCATGGAGGCAGTGACTGACTTGTAAAACAAGTCAGACACTGCCTCCATGCATTGCATGGCAGGCACCTATTATTCTACACCCAATAGAACGTCTCTTTATTTATTTATTTATTTATTTTTCTTCCGTCACTCGGAATGCGGCTCGTACCGCTGCGTGCACCCCCACAAAAGTGGTATCAAAACGTGCGGCT
>CAEGAE010025731.1:0-26724 GCA_903067095.1 Girardinus metallicus
CCGGCATCCTCCCCCACCACCGGAGCCAACTCACCACCAGGTAGTGGTCAGTGGACAGCTCCGCACCTCTCTTCACCCGAGTGTCCAAAACATACAGCCGCAAGTCCGGTGAAACGATGACAAAGTCGATCATCGAACTGCGGCCTAGGGTGTCCTGGCTTTTGCCATTTTCACCAAAAGCATTCAGCATTGAACATTCAGCATTCACGCTTGCATTTTCATAGGAAATGCACACTCTCTAGTTTAATCATATTTTCAAATTTACTCATATTTATTGTTACTCTCAGGGAACAAATAGTGGAGAAGATAGTAAAAATCATATTTCTGATAACACTATCAGTTTTGTTTGTCTTTTATTTAACATCATTAATTGAAATTAATTAAGATGTCAATCAATCAAAACTTTTCATGATAAAAGCTAAACAATATGATAAACTAATGTGTCCTGCTTTTGAACAAATCGATATCGCAAAATGATCCGGGAGCCAACAGTGTCACTGGATCCGTCCCTCATGGTTTATGGAGCCTGCGTGAGATAAAAATAATGATTGTCACTTGTACGAGGATGGGTCGTTAATGTGCAAAGAGAATTTGTGTAATGTTCCTTCTGACACCAGCTGAGTGTCAGCGCTCTCTCCTACTCCTCCTCCAGACAAATCCCGCCTCGCACAGATAAAGGCCCGGCGGAGATCCAGCGTCGGCGCCCGGGGCTCGCCGGAGACGAATTCCCTCATCCGCTTCAGGGCCCAGCAGAGGATGAAGACCCTGCCCGCCTCACACACCCCAGAGGTGGGCGAGATGCTGCTCAGTTTGACAACTGCCACTATTAAACGCCGCGTTTAGATAGCTGAACTTTTTCGACCGATTTGTTCTTGTGTTAATCATTTGTTCATCTGCTTAGGGACATTAAATTCTGCACACAGCAGCGTCCTGAGCGCAGGGTTACTTCATTCCCTGCTGCTGAATGAACCTTTTAGCCACAAAGAAGATTGACGATTAATTGTTTGAATTGCTGAGGGAGGTTTTCCTCTTTTTAGTCCCAGAACATGGACAGAAGGTTGGTTTGTGTCTATAAATGCAGTTGTTTCAGTTCTGCGGTTATCGCCGTGTTTTAGTGGCAGAATGTGAACACGACACTGTAGTCCCAACCGGCTTTGATCCCACAAACCTTTGAGTTTCTGGAGCAGCCAATACATTTTCAGCTACATCTAAAAAAAAAATGACGATAACATGTAAAAGTTCAATAATTTGAATTTGATTCTGTGTCTGAAATACAAACTTGACGTTTATCTAAAAAGAAGACTGGACCACTGGGCAACAGTCCAGTTGTTTTTGTCTTTAGCCCAGATAAACTCTCCACATATGTCTGGTTCAGTGGTTTGACACAAGTAAAGCAACATTGAGGCCTGTCACAATAACAAATTTTGTTACTTCTGGGACGATAAATCGTCCCAGAAGTTATCGCGATAATTTTGTTGTTTTGAGACCATTTTCAAGTAGTATAATGGAAATGACATAATAATGCAGGAACAAATGATCAAAGATCAATAAACTTTAAATTCTAATGAATATTTAACACTGGAACTGGAAGACAATTTACACATCCAAAAATAAATTAAACAACAAATAATGAATAAAATGAATTATGAAGTCTCTGTAGACCTTGACATATTTCACACCATGTGAAATTAATCATTATAATGATTTTAACTTTCTAAAATGAATATAATTTTAGAGAAGTACTTTCTGCAGAGGTGAAATATTTAATTTTAATGCTTGTGCACTTTACTGAAAGGTATTTGACAAATTGTGTTAGATTAAAACTTAAATTAGAAACGTTAACACTTTTTGCTCCGCCTCCAAAAAAAAAAATGCTGCAGATGGCCAATCAGGGACAAAAGGTGGAGACCAGAAACCGTCAGCCAACGACATTTGCTCATCTGCTCTGATGTGCTGATGATTAAGAAAAAGTTAGCATTTTAATCATTTAGCTTCTCCACTGTGACTGTTTTGAAACATGACTTTTCTATACGACAGAGAGGAGAAGTGAATTATGCTGTGTTTAAAAAAGTTTCTGTTCACACTCTGGAGCTTTTTTCGCTCTGAAAGCTACCAGTTCTCCAGTCTGCATGGGGTGAGTCACCAAAGCAAAGTGAGACATTTTTCTAATTGCATTTAACTCGCGGTGCCGCTGTCTGTGAGGAAAGGAAAATATTCAAGTGGCTCTCTTTAAGCAAACCAGGGTTGTTTGTGTGACAGATGTGCTCCCTCTCAGTAATACCACTTTGGTAATTTCAAAAGTTTATGCCAAGCTGCATCACTGAGTAGATGTGTTTATCTTATTATTATTATTATTATTATTATTATTATTTATTTTTTTGTATTTATTTTGACATGTCAACCCCCAGGCCGTCAGAAGTAGCCCCGTCTTCCCCCGGGTCGCCTCCACGCTGAGGCAGAAGATGGCCTCCTTCCAGAGCCTGATGGACGTGGCGGAGAGCGACGGCTGCGATCCGACGCCAGCACCGGACGGCGACGCCGCAGGACTCATCTCCACCAGAGATTATCCGTCTGGTGAGGCGGCCCGCGTCACCGCAGGATTAGTAGTTTTCGTTTCTCCGTGGCGATCCACACCAGGAAGATTTTTCTTTTTTTTCCTTTTCTCCATCTAATGTCTGGAGACACAGCTCAAAAGCTCCGGATTAACACACCGCGCTGCATAAGCCTCACTCTGACATTTACAGTCAGTCGTTTCTGCTGAGCTCGGTCAAGCTTTGTAAATAGGCCACTTTACACTTTATCTGCCTTTCCTCTAATTGAGGGGTTTTAAAGTCGTTTTGATGAAACGGTTTCATTTTGATTTGATTGTGACGTCCCCCAGGTTCCTTTTCGTTTTCCGTGTTTATGTAATTTATTCCCTTTTTGAATATATATTGTTTTGTTTATTTTCCAACTTGTCAGATGGGCTCAGCTGTAGCGAAGAGAAGGAGAACAACCCTCCAGCCACAGGCGGCAAACCCAGGCGGCCGGCCCCCCTGGACGGCTGCAGCGTGGAGATTAGAGAGGGGAATATCTCTGGCCATCACTCTAGTTTGAAGGAACAGGAGGTACGCATTTTTTTTCACACACACACTTGCATAACTACTGTTTGTTTACATAAAAGCAAGATCATTTTTAAATGAAAGCTATTGGCGACAAAAAAAACAAAACAAGCTGATTGGCTGATTCTTTGCCAGAAGTTTTGTTCAGTTATTAAATAGAAAAGCCTGGTTTTACAAAAAATGACAACTCTTTAATCAAAACAGATCATACACAAGCAAATGTTAAAATCAATGACAGCTTTTTTTGGGATATTTGAATTTAGGTATTTTTTGTGAGGGGAGGATTTGAATATGTTTTTTTTCTAACAACAAGCTGGAGTTCATACAGAACGTTTTATGTTAAGGCAACTGGTGATTAACTTCTTCTCCATAAAGGAAGAAACTTTAGGAAAACAAATCAAGTTTTCTTTAAAAGAAAAATCAAGGTCAGTCATTTTCTAAAACTATATTTACCTCAAAATATAACTTGATTGAAAAAATGTAATTGTTAATGGGATTTCCATCTAAAAGTCCCATTTACATTATTACTCCAAACTGTTTGAAGGGGAAAAAAAAGGTTTACTTTAAAGGTCACTTTTTAAATATGTTTCATCTTCTGTTCACAGAGAATAAATTTACATTAATAGAAATTTTCTCTTTACTTTCTTGTATTAACTTGTAGTTTTAGACCTGTAAAATGTATACAATATCCAATAACCCGCTTATATCTATACCATTTACAGTAAATTGAATGTTATCTCAACTTTGTTGTTTTATCATTTGAACTTTTCCAAGCCAACACCACAGGAATGTCTGTAGTGCAGTTAGTCATTTTTTCAAGCTTTTCAAAATGTTATCTGTTCCCATGTTTTTATTGCAATGTACTTTGAGACTATATCGACTACTGTCTGAAAGTAGTAATAACGGATCGATTCATTAGTAGAGCGTCCAGTCTGTTAGGACAGTAAGACGTAATGTCGGGTCCAGCGTGAAACATTTTGGACGGCTAACAGCAATTCGATTTAATCATCAACACATTTTATCACGTCTATTTTTACCAACATAAAACTCTTAAAAAAAAACAAATGAAAAACATCTGCTCACAATAACTGCATTCAGCTATATTATTAAATATATTCATATTTAGTTTTGCTGCCATGGTGATTTGGGTGATTGTAAACGTCCATCATGTAACTAATGATAAAACCTGCAATAATACGCATTTCCAAAACATTTAGTTTTCCCCCTGTGTGTTTATTATCAGGATAATCATGCATGTGTATGGATTCGTTTTAGATTCTGTTTCTGTGTGAATTTCTCCTTCCACAGCTCCAGGTTAATTGTGTGACTAATGAGGGTCCTGTATTTCAGTTGGCAACACAAAACACTGTAAATCCACTAATCCTATGGAAGGAAGCACAAACGGTACTCTTTGTTTTTTGTTGCCCAACCTTTTTCATAGTCTATAAGCAGAAACAATAACATCCATCTGGAACATTTACATCTTCATCTCCCAATAAGGACAAAGTAGTGTTTGGGTGGCGTTGCTGTCACAGTGAGAATCGACTGTCGTAGGTGAGGAAGCCTGACAGTAGCAACATGTTACTTTGTTCGCCTCGTTCCAGTACGTTAAGTGTTATCTGTCTTGGCTCGTTGGTGCCACTCGACGGCAATTTCACCAACAATCCTGCAAGCGTTCCTTTATTTCTGCTCGGTTTAAAGCCGTTATTTGCGCTTTTACTTTCATCTGCTGTGGAAAGTCAAAGGAGGCGCCTGTTGCTGCTGCTGTTTTTTTTTTTTTTGTTTCTTCTCCAGTCTGGGATTATTGGTGTCTTTCATGCTCTGTTCTTTTTGTTACGTGCCAATCAACCTTTGCGCAGCGTCATCTCTGGAACTGCATAGACTTTTAACACGTAGACTCCTTTCGCTCTGCACGGTGGGACGTGCATCAGGTTTAACCAAGCTGTAATAATTGAGCCAAAGAGCAGGAAGGTAAATGTAAAAGGATAAGTATTTATAGGCCTGATCCCACAGGGTTACTAAGCACACCTATGCATCAGCAAGGTGCAAAACACTTATTAAAATTTGATTTAGCTACAGCTACGCAGCAGGTGTGACTACAGAGACCTTTACACCGCTGCTCTTCTTCAGAGCCTTGCTTTAATAGAATAAGATCAAGTGATGTCTTTCTATAAAGCGCTCAGCTGTGAAGTCGTACAGGGAACCAGAAAGAGTACTCCATATTTAGACATATTGCCATGTCAGCTCTGTGACTCTAAGTGGTCCCCCCCCCCCTCCAGCCTTCCTGTTCCTGCTTTAATCTGAGATGAAAAGGTCTAAGTGCTCTCATCATTTCTATGGCCACTTTGCAGCAGGATGTCTTGTGTTCAGAGCTCAGTCAGTCCCATTCGCTGAACTCTTCTTCTGCATTCAGGTTTCCAGACTGGATGTCGATCATATGTGGTGGTGGAGCTGCTGTGACAGTCACAGTCAGGCTCACATTTCCAACTTGAACACTGAAGAACATTGACTTCTACCTGCCCACCTTATGAACAAGTTTAAAGGGGAAACTGATGATTTGCTGTTTGTCTATCAGCTCATCAGGTTTGTCTAAATCTGTTCTGTTTTTGATCAATCTTTTGGTTTATTAATCCACACTGGAGTCTGAAGTCTCAAATGGTTGGTTTTGAGTTGTATTATTGTCGAAGAAAGAGTTGATCTTAAGGGATTATCATCTCTTAAAGCTTCTTTTTCTTCCTTTGTTTTATTCTGACTTACTTTTGATTACAAATCCATTTATTTATACAGTGTGAAGACAAGAGGAAAAACATCTCAAAGCCATGTTAATTAAAGTCTCTTTCTTTTTTTCTTCTGTTTTCTTTCTCTTTTTTCTTCTCTATCTTCTCTTTCTTTTCCTTTTTTGCTTCGTTCCCTGAGCAACCAAAGTCACAGTAGGAAAAGAACCTGGAGAAAAAGAAGTTACTCTATGCAATGTAACACACCACAGAGGTCCTAAAGAATTAATGTAGTCAATAAATGGTTTCCACTTTTGAAAAATCTTAGAATTGCCGTTTAGTATAATAATTAATTTTCGCAATTTTAAAGTGCAACTTAACATCCTTAAGGCACAGAGATGGATGGTGTTTTATGTGGTTTCCATAGCCGCAGAAGCAATAAGAGATGGAAAAAGAGAGTTGCTGAGAGGTTGTTTGTTATTGAGAATATGAGCCTCAAAAGATAGCAACAGGATCCATAACAATCTGTGTTCTTAAAACTTTTGAAATTGTGAAAAGAAATAAAATTAAACATCCAGCCTAAATTTTCTGAAATTATTGTTAATGTAGAACATGTAACTCAGATTACAGGATGAACCATGACAACTGTCTGTTAAACCACAAAGTATTTTTGATAAGTTTTGTTTTGAAAAGTGGTTCTTTCATCACAGTCCAATTCCACAGATCCTTTAGACAAGAAAAGGGGTAAAAAACAACAGAAGAGAGATTAAATAAAAGTGTCTAATCTGAAAATAAGAGAAATAAATGGGAAGTGGGCAGATTAAAGTCAGTAAGAAGGACAGAAACCTTTACAGTGATACCATCCTGATAGAAATCACTTCAAGCCCTTTGTCGCCACACTTGAAAGAAAAGGAGCCAGGAGTAAAAGACGATGGAAATAGTTTGTTGGTTTTTGAGCTATCTCTGCATCTCTTCTCTCAGTTTTTGAGATCAAGATAAACTTTTCTTCATTTTAAAGAAATCACTAGCTGTGTTTCCATTACAAACACGTGCAAAACTTCGATATTCTGCTAATTGCAATTGTTTCTAGTAAATAAGAATTAAATTAAGTTTGTTCATGCGATGAGTTATTTAAAAAAAAAAAAACATGCCGTGCCGTCATCCTCCTACCACTTCCTGTTGTCTTCTTTGTGATTTCTGCCAGTAGTAAAATCCAATTGTTGATCACATGACTTATGCGAAAAGTGTTTCCATTGCAATTTGTAACAAACACAAACTTGAATGCTGCTGAAATAAAATAAAAAAAAACACCTCATCCTAACACAAAGTTTTTTTCAAAATCTGTTTCACAATTGGTTTTCGTAATTCGAATTTGCGCAGTTATATGGTCAATGCAAACGCACCCACTGTTTGGACTCCTGGTACATAAGCAAATGTTTATCTTCGGGGTGTGAAAGCATTTGGCAGCCAGAGAGGGAAACCGATGTTCCAGACGGGTCTGGAGTGGATGATCTACAAAAGGAAAGGAGTGATTGAAACGTGACTCCCTTTACTGTCGACACCATATTGCAGACACACTTTATTTGCCAGCGGCCGTATTTAAGAGATGCACTTTTAAGAAATGAGTCTGCTGTGACAGAAGCATGAATGCTTTTGCTAATAGGTTTTTGTTGCATCAGCCAAATTTCTTCGCTTACTTAGTGAGGAGCGACGCCTTTACTGCTCTATCGTCAGAGGAAACTCTTACTTGCTGACAATTTACCTTTGGAGCGCTCTAAAAATAAAACTTCAAATATGTCGTATTTATTCCACTGCACCAAGCAAAACTTCGATTTGTTAGGTAATTTCTCCACTCATCTTTCATTCAGATGGTGGTGTGTAAGTGACTCAGCCAGCAATGTAGCTATGAATCAGTTTGAAGTTTGCGCCTTTGAATACCTCAGTATCTGACTATCAAAAGGACACTTTTTTTTAATGAAAAAACAGTAAAATTCTTACCATTTTTAAATTGTAGAAATTCAAAAGACCTGTCATCTCCTTTCCTCTGTAAAGTGTTTAAAAAACTGATTTCATAGGAAAATACAAAGAGATGAGTAATAAAATTTGCATTTTTGCACAATACTTTACAGACAGATTATATTTGTCGCATGTAAAAGTCTTAGAATATCATCAAACGGCTGTTATACCTAAAGGTAACCTGAGCAAATACAAAGCAAAGTTTTTCAATGATTTAGCAAAGGAAAACATCTGTTCAAACCAGCCTGGCACTGTGTCAAATACCCACAGACATATGCAATGAACCATCAACTTTTAGAAAGTTTTTTTTTCTCACTTTTATTCACTATTTTAAATTTATTACATTTAGCCTAACTGCTGCCTCATACTTTCTTTTTCTTGTCTGAAACTTGGTCATTTCATGCTTGCTACGCTAGCTAGCTGGGTTCAACAAAGGAGCTTGATAAATTTGACTGGCAGCCAAACAGAAAGATGAACACGGCAAATAGCATTCTAATAGATTATTTTTAGCTTATTTTATAATAATGTTTAATATATATGTATTTTTTTCTCCCTTTGCTGCCTGTCTCCCCTCCTCCCCCACAACCCATTTTTCTGTTGACTATCAAAATGTTGACCACAAAACAAATTTGATTTTATATATATATATATGTTTTTTTTTTTTTCAACTAGGATAAATTGAAATTTATGTATTATTGAACTGAAATGATTTTTCTCTTTAAGTTCCCTGAGACGACATTTATTGTGAACTGGCGCTGTAGAAATAAACCGAATTGAATTGAATTCACTTTTTTCCCCTCATCTTGCCTCTGGCGTTCTGAGGCGCCCCCTGGTGGCCCTAAATAAAACCATTTTTATCCTGAAACAGACTCCGATTCAGCAGCAGCTTGCTGTCCTTTCAACTGCAGCCCAGATTCACTGAGCATCCCACTCTTTCCCTGCTAACAGGATGCTTCCTGTAAACACCAAAGCCCAGGCCGACCTCCCTCTGATGACCCCTCAGCTGTTTCAGACTCCCATTCCCTCCACATCCCCTCTCTTCCTGCTCTGCTGGAGATGAAACCCCCAGGTAAACACACACACACACACAGAGGGAAGCTGGCCTTTGATCTTGTTTTAGTCTAGCCTTTGAGATTTAATGCTCAGTGCATCTCTTTGCTCTTTTATTTTTTTTTTACTCTAGCCTTGTCTGTAGGGCTCCATTGTTATGTACCAAGCAGAAACAATTATTAGTAAATGATAGATTCAGCTGTGCACAAGTGCTTATGTTGAAATAAAGGTGGCAGCAATGTTTGTAAATTTAGGCTTTCGCTGCTTTGCTACAGTAAACGCAGACGAGACGCCTGCAGTGAAGAAGAAGAAGCAGGTGCGCTTCGGGGGTCCTTTATCTCCCGAGTTTTTCGATAAGAACTTGCCCCCCAGCACTCCGTTAAAGAAGGGGGGCACCCCAGCACGAGCGGCCACTCCCGGCGGGGGCCTGCAGCCGCGCTCGGTGCTGAAGACGCCGCAGAGGAGCGACTCAGAAGACCAGCTGGAGCTTCTCGGCCTCGCTGGGTTCGGTGCTTCTCCCACGTTCTCAATGCCTCGCAAACACAGAGAGGCGCGGGAGAGCGAGGACGGGAAGGTGTGTGTGTGTGTGCTGTTACACCTGTCACTACAAACAATAAATCAATTAATCGCATAATAAATTAAAATCTTTCATTTGGACAACAGTCGTTATGGAAACGCTCCCCTTTAATATTGGAGGACAGCAGGTGAACCTTTGACACGCAGTACAACCCAGGGTTATAGTTAACGGAAACTGAAACTGAGAAAGTGTTTTCAGTTACTGAAATTAATGAAAACGGTGATTAATGTGGTTAAAAACTACCTGAAACATGCCGAAATCATGGATACAATATCCTTTTTGTGTTTCTGAATCTATTGGCATTTTGAACTGATGCGAAGTTGATTTTGTTTTTCATAAGCAGCTATGAAATTACAGCTGATTTTGTTTGTTGTGTTTGTTTGGTCTCAAAACAACGATATTATCGTTGATTGCAACAATTTATCGTCCAATAAAACTTACCGTGACAGGCCAAGATAGTGTTTTGTTCGATGCTATAATGGTGATGACATTAACAACTAACTTCTTGAAATCGCTTTAAACTTGTGAAGTGTGTTGTAATAAAGCCTAAGCTTAAACAAATATTCACTTTTTTTATTTTTCTTCACCCAGATTGTTTTCCCGTCCATGGAGGAGACGGACTCGGCTGTGTCGAGTGAAACAGGTTGAGTAGAACGCTTCTGATGTTCACGTTATTGTTTCATCCTGCGGCCTGTGATAACCATGTTTTTTTTGTTTTATTTTCTTTTCTTTGCATTTCTAGATTGTCCTTTTAATGCTCAGCCGTTAAATTTAAACATGGCTTTCCACGAGGAGTCGCTCTCTCAGCACCTGCGAGGTAAACTTATCCTCACACTTTCCACATTTTCATCTCAGCCACAATAATTAAATCAGAGGAATAGGAGGAATAGTAGTCGCTGCATGGAAAAACAAACTGATCATATGCTTTTATTAGGTGATTGTTCCAGTTTGAAGTGTGACTAGCAGAATTTTCCTTTTTCCCCTTGACATAATCCTATTTGATGTTTCTCTTTGCTACGTTACCTCAGAGCTCCTGCCTCCTGTTGTTTACTTCTCACTTAAAGTGCCTACAGAGCATTTTAATGCCTTTCAAGCTTCAGCTTATTTTCATTTGTCAGGATCATCTTTAGGAGGCTTGTGTTCATTTATTTATGCATTTATTTTCAGCGCTGACAGAAGTTGATGCGCAAACAGTTGGTGGAGCGTTTTGATTTGTTCATATTTGAAATATGAAAGTATTTTCCATGCGTGGCTGTTGTCCTGCTGCATTCCTACGTCTGCTGTTCTTATTAATCGCCTCCATCTTTCCCACGTGTTAAAGGTATTAGCAGTGAGCTGTGCAATATTTGTGGGCATACTGTATTCGTAACCGTCCATGAAATTAGAATCATTATCAAACGTAGCTGAAGGCCAGTTATTTAAAGCTTATTTCAGCCGATTTGCTGCTGCTTCTTTTTTTCGCCCATTCGCCTCAGAATCCGACTCAGAACCGAACCGAACCTCTCAGACGGATCGGTCAGCGGCCGAGGAGAAGCAACTCGACGGCGACGATGAAAGTCCGACTCCGATCCAGTCCGCACACAGAAGAAGAGCAAAGGTGTGACCCCATCCTGACTCGATGTCAAGATCAAGTATTTGTGAAAGAGCAGCCTGGGTGAAGTCTGATTGTTTGAACTGTAAATGTTTAATTCAGTCAGGGATACCAAAAAAAAAAAGGCCAAATTTGTTCCACATCTTATAAATGGTTCTAACATTTTCACTTTCAACGGCCATGTTCAGGGTGTCTGCTGAACATGCCCGGGTTTAAGAAAGTCTTAAAACCATTTATCGACAATTAAGGCCTTTTAAAAATGTAAGCTGGCTTTAAATACGTTAATCACAGGTCTTAAATTTTGTCGTTGCAGGATTATTTAATCTTGTATACAGCTTTTCTTTTTTCATTGTGGGACTTTTCTGTCAAGTTTAAGTGCAGACATCTTAATTGTGTTCTGTGGCTTGAGGCAGTAGAGGCTATTGGTAACTAGCTGCTAATAAACCTTTGCTAGCTAGCATTTTTGTGTGCCATGCTTATAGTTTTCTTTTTTCTAGCTTAAATTTCATTAGAAGTGGAATTAAAAAGTCTTAAGTTTGACCTACTGAAGCCAGCAGATACCCTGATGTTGGCATGTTCAGTGAAAACTAGAATAGAAAAGAAATGTCCTGTTTGTGTCCCACAGCAAAGTGACAGGCAACAGCAAATATACTCACACAAAGATAGAATATAGAACAAAGAACAAAAATATTGTATAGCAGTGGAAAAATTTCAACATAAATACTGTGTAGTTATAAAAAAAATGATGGCGTCAATCAGTCACAAGAAGCTCCCAATTTCCCCTCCGTCATCCCTGCTCAGGGATCGGCAGCTGAGAAAATACTGGAGAAATCGGTTTTCTATTAAATGCACCAACACATGAAACTTTACTTACATTTTAATTTTTTATTTGGACAAAGTTCGTCCTCTAACAATAGATTTTTTTATTTATTTTTATTTTATTTTTTTTTTGCTTTTTCTAATACAAAACAGCAAAGCTTTTAATCGTCTCTCCACAGAACAAGGAGTCGTCTGACAGCGAGCCTCGAGCGCAGCCCGGCAAGCGAAAGAGAAAGGTCTGCTTCCACCGCTCACTGTTTCTCCCTGATTCTTACTCGTAGAACTCTTCAGTTGCCAAATAAGATCAACTTTTTAATAATTCAGGGGTCGTAGCCCGCTCCCATCTAATCTGCTGCTTAATTCCTTCTGGATATGAACCTAATCGCGCTCTGAAACTTCCACTCGGTGTGTGGAGGAGCGCGGCAGAGACACAGTGCATATGATGTTTCCTCAGGCCAACTGTCTGTTCCTCCAGCAGCCAGAGGACAGCGAACCCCTGAAGAGGTCGACGCGATCCGCTGCCAAGTCGGCCTGCAGGAAGATGAAGGTGGGTCTGCTTGTTACATTCCTCTTCTCTGAGGATTCTGCACACATCACCCCGGAGGCCAGACATAGACTTGATGTGTGCGCAATCTCACTCCAACTTACTCTGCTCGAGCTTAGGGGAGAGATATATCTCTCCTAAATGTGTATTTATCTCTATATAGCTGAGTATAGAGCGGCGTAGATCTGTAACATAGAGCGGTGGTGTCCAAACTCTTGACGTGATGGATAAAAATGTCAAATTAAAACTACTGGGGGCACTACAACATTATTATTATTTTTCTTTTGTACTATAGTATCACAGCAAGGAATGTGTAAATTATTGAAGAGCTCAAAACAAAGGAGGGTCTTGCAGATTTGGTAGATCTAAAAACACAAAAACCTAGCAAACTACATCCTACCTTTTTCAGGTTGATCTTTTTTTACATTTGTTTTTTGCCCATATTAAAACTTTTAATATGCTAAAACTAAAACTAGAGACTGTACGCGAAAGCCAAACTAACTGGAGGTTACTGTACCAAAAACACTGGTTACATTTTCCAGGTTGTTACATTCAACCAGCAGTTGTTCTTGAGCTCTGTTGCATGTTCAGACACATTTAAATCCAGAAATTTCACGCATTATTAATTTAGTGCTGTGCGCCACAGCAAAGGGAAAAATAACGCAGAAAAACTGTTGAAGAATAACTCAAAATCACTTGTGTTCCTCCTTTTTCTCACTCCCCGTGTCCGCTACGCTACACGCACACCCGTTGCCATAGCAGCTGACATCAGCTCCACTGGTATATGTTTTTTGTTGTATTAAACACCAAAAAACATTTCCCACACAAAGAACAGAACCTTCAGTCTGTTACAGCATTACGTTTTCAGGCTTAATGTTGATTTTGCAATTGTTAAATGATGGCCTGAACACAATTGTGGTTGATTAGCTAATTTAAACACCTGCTCTACTGACCATCTGTCTGAAAGTTTGTGTGAATAATCTTTTTTTTTGTTTTTTTTTTAAACTAAACCAAACACACTGAATTCTGCATCACATAGATGTTAAGGTTGTCAAAGTCAAGCTAGCATAGCTGCTTCCCTCTCCCTCGCTATTGTTTTTTTTTTATTAACGTTTTCCTCACCTTGTCATCTAGTTACTGCAGTGTTGATAATTAGAAGCAGAGCACTGTGTCCCTTTTTCCTTTATATATACATAATGTGCTACGTTCAATATGTAGCACATTATGTTGACAACTTGACAGCAAAACCAATGGTGGTCATCATCAACAAATAGTTTTTGTCCTCCGGCAGGGAGCTGTGTGGTGGGATCTTCTGAGAGTGATGTCACGCTGCTATGTGTCTATACATTTTCAACATAAAGTAAATCCCCTCGGTGCAGGAATCTGAACGTTCTGTTGGTTGAATGCCTCAACTAATCTTAAGGAGCTTTCTGCTTTTTCTTCTATATTTTCTGTTTTCCAACAAATTTGACAGTCTTCTTCTCAGTCAAACAAGTAAAGAAAACATGGCAACCTTAACCCTCATGAAGTCAAAAATTAGACTTGCAAGTTTTTTTCTTTGCATAACACTTGTCACAGCATGCAAATGCTTGAATTTCAGCTAAGTGTTTCCAAGGTTTGTAAAGTGCTTGAATTCTGTAAAAAGTCCAAAATTAAAAACCTAGATTTGTTTGAAAGCGTTATTTAGTGTTAAGACCACATATTTTTACACACCTAACGAAAAGAGACACTTTTTTTTCTCTTTCTCGCTGTCTGAAGTTAAATCCGATTAATACCAACATTTTAGGAGACATAACATTATGTTATGTTTTAGTTTACCTCGTCCCTTCTTTAGACTGTTGAATACTGTCACAAGACATTATTAATAACTGATAAATAATAGCATCTAATCAGGAATTCAAACTATCTAATGCATAATATTTTTTAGTTCATTTGTATGGTTTTTAATCTCCAAAGTGTGATGCTGGACAAGTTTGAAGACCTACCTTGAAAAGCTTGAACGTTACCGTGGAAACAGTCTACGATCCCTGTATTGACAAAAAGAATCCAGTCCCAATCCTCTCTCTGTTGATCCATTATCTGCTTTTTTCTACTGGTTTTGAAATGGTGTGTAGTGTCAGGGCAGCTGTGGCTTTTATGACAGGAATATGGTTGTGCATGTAATTAATCGTTTTGTGATGAGTCTTTTTATATATATTTTTTTAACCCAGAGTCTGACTGCATTTCAAAGTATAAAATATACATCTAATCAGCCATAGAACAGAACTTTAGGAAGAATATAAATTGCTACATTTAATACTTGGTGTAGTGATATAAAAGATAAAGTAAGATGTCCGTGGATACTTCAGAGTTAAAGTTTTGGTTCTGAATCCTGGCCTAAATTGCTTAAATGAGTGGATAATATTCAATGAAGTATCTGTTCATTCAGCATAAGCTGTTGGAAAATGCTTTAAAAACGAAAGTCATTTATACACAGTTGGATTCTAATATCCTCTGTCCTCCTAAAATCAACATAAACGTGTCAAATAAGTGTGTTCTTGTTTAAGTTGATTTAAGTGATCTTTCTGGCTCTATTGGTATTATATTAACAAATGCTGAATTGATCTGGCTCTTTGATGCATGAGAGAAACTTTGTTGTATTGACAAATTACTAATTCTACAACAATTATTCAGTACAACTAAAGAACAAAAAAAACCAAGACGCAGACACAACATTGCATCTAGAATGACCCAATTCTGTCATTAGAAGTAGCTCAAATATTTACTATTTCTGGCTGAATGTGTAGGTTTATTTATTTTTGTTAACTTACACTAGTTTGTCAGTAGGTGGCAGTGTGTAGAGTGTATAGAGTCTCATATTAGTCTCTTTAGACCTTGCCTTGCTGCTGAAATGTATTATACAAATAAAATTTGATTTGATTTAGTCCACTAAAGAGACTAATATGCAAGTACACCATCAATACCGACACATGACCAAGAAAACAGTTTGAAAAAGAGCTTAAAAGTGTACATTTCACGACACAAGTTTATATCGACCAGACTCCTGAATTAATCTTTTTTTCTCTTCCTAACATTGTTGTACAGGTGGCCCCCTCAGCCGCCCGCCGCTGGAATAAGGATGTAGATTACTCTCTGTACGGCACACGCTCGTACGCCTCCAAGAACCCCACCCTGAGTCCCATCACAGAGAGGCTGTCCTTCATCCGGCGGTCTTCAGCCGGACAGCAGATCTTTGAGAGCCCCACAGGTAAAATCTGCTATATACATCTTTAGCTGCAGTTACTGATTGTGTTTGTGTATTTTTGGTTCAGGAGAGTCCAAGAAATCTTTGTGGTTCTTTGCAGAAAAGGTAGAAGTGAGACAAAGTGCTAAGATTTTCCCTTTTTTTTTCCCCCTCTAAACAGCCACACATCAAGGATATGTCATCAAGCTTCAAATGCCAAATGTTACTCTACATAGAGAGGATTGCACAGAGGGAAACTTTTCCATTAAATCTGTCAGCTTTCCTAGCTGTAGTCCAGAGAGGGCCAACAGGCAGCCAAGGATTACAGCCAAGAGAGGACGGAAGAAGAGAAAGGTCAGTGTTGCTGACTGCGAGGTGCTTCGGGAGGAAATCACAGAGCAGCAATTAGAAGTTGACGTTTCACAGGGAACTCTGTCGACGTTCACCAAGAGCGAGCAGCGTGAAGCCGACCCTGAGGAGCCTTCTGCTGATATTCTCCGCACCGACTCAAGCAAATCGGAATACGATGCAAGTACGTTGACACCAACTTCCAGCTACGCTCCTTTAGGTGAAGACTCCAGCAAAGCAGAACCAGCAAAAAAACAAGCTAAACGAGGCAGAAGGAGCTCAGCCCTGTTGGAACCACATCAGGCAGGGGAGCACCCACCCGACTGCGAGGGGAATGGGAATCAGGAGGAGGAAGGGGGACCCAATATGGACCTCGCCCCTTGGCAGGCTGATTTTAATTTTGAGGATGTGTTCAAACCTGTCGCCACCAGAGGGCAGCGCTCAGTACGCCGCAGTCTGAGGAACCAGGCGAACTCCGAGCACGTTAGCACCGGACTCGCTTGGGTGCCTCACACCTCCCCCGAGTCAATTAAAGAGACTCGCAGAAGGACCCGCCACAGACGACTCAGCGCGGCGCTGCCTGTCCAACCGGCTCTCCCCGAGGAGACGCAGGATTCCTGATCGAGCCAACTGACACCAGGGAAGTTATAATTTCTACAAATCTGAGCCGTTTGTCTTGAATCGAGTCGATTTGTCTAAGGAGACTGATTGTTGTACATTAGTTGGAAAGCATCGACAGTTTTGTTCCTTGTGAATTATTTGATCTGAGTTCAGTTTCCCTCGAGTAACAAAGTCGATCAATACACTAAGAGCCCAATGATCTCTGCTGACTGCCTCCTGATCAATATCACCCACTCAGCTGGTAATCACAGTGCATCTTCAGCCCCCCTCTGTCCCACTCTGAAGTCACTGGATCAAGCATCTTCTAGTCAATACCGACAATTTGGACAGATAAAAATGGCTCTACTGTTAATATGTGGGATCTGTGATTTTATTTCTTTTAGATTGTATATAGCACTCAAATGTGAAACTGCTTTTTTTTTTTTAAATCATCTTTTGTTCTTGAACCAGAAAGTGTCCATATGTAAAACAGTCCAGCTGCTTCTCTCTCCGTCTGTGTGTTCACGTCCAGTTCCAGTAAAGCAGTTTTTCCTCTCACTTACAGCCTCACATCACTTCCTCTTTAGCCGAACAAACTGCTGCATAAATGACTGTTCAGATCTCCATTTTGAAACTGGCCAAACGACTGGAGACGTATTGACCCGTAACCTCGCCGACCGTCCGCCAGTTATAGATTCAAATCAGCTGCTCGCCGCTTTCCCGATCCATCTATCTGAGAAGAACAGAGGGAGCAGTAACAGATTGAGTTTCAAATTCAGTTCACATCGGGAAACTGGCTTCCCCCACATCCTCCCGAATGATGCATGACTGTAATCTATCCATCATTGGGTAATTGACTACCTCCCTTTACATCAAGTCAGTCACTTGGCTGAAGGACGTTGGAGGTTTCTGGCTCTGCGGAGTAAGTGTGTGTGCGTGTGTGTGTGTGCGCGCGTGCGCCAAGGTCCCTTCTGTCCCCCAACTGGAAGACGGATGGACACAATCATGAGCTTTAATGTATGGTGTGTGTATGCAGTGTAGCAACACTGCCATCATGTGGACATTCTGTTGAATTGCACCCCAACTTAAACTATAAAATGTGCGCTAAATACGTCTCAGGTGCTGAATTAAAATTGATCCGGAATAACTTTTTCACTTAGCTTTAACATTTGTTGGCCTCGTGTTTGAATGTCTCTCTCTATTTGTCTCTAGTGACCTTTATCTAACATTAATCCGACAGGAAAAGGGGGAAGACATGCGGCAAAAGGAACCGACGGGAGGGGAACTTCGTGGCCGCTTCGAGGTCGATAGTCTGTAGACCGAGTTGCCACACGAAGGCCCGAGTTTCAGTCATTTTTAACTTTGAAATTTAACGAAGCTTTTCTAGTGTTTGAGTCTACAACCGCTAGAGGTGTCTGAGTCGCATACAAGTG
This sequence comes from Girardinus metallicus, assembly GCA_903067095.1. Classification (NCBI taxonomy): domain Eukaryota; kingdom Metazoa; phylum Chordata; class Actinopteri; order Cyprinodontiformes; family Poeciliidae; genus Girardinus; species Girardinus metallicus. The sequence goes on from CAEGAE010025731.1 coordinate 18,017, forward strand.
GGTGTGTGTTGTCCGTCTGAGAGCGCGGGACAGGGAGTGCGCGCACGCGTGTGCGTGTGTGTGTGTGTGTGTGTGTGTGTGTGTAAGCAGTGTGAAGCCCCTTCTCCCTGGCAGACGGGCATAGTGAAGACGGCTTAACACCAGAACAATGGGGTCCTTTGACCAAAAACGACGCCCCCAAGACATGTGGCCTCCTGTCACCTTGGCAACCCCCCATGGGATGGAGAGTGGGGTGACAGCTGGAGGGGAGGACTTACAAAAAAAATGGAGTCTATTTCTTCCACTGAATCTCTCCCGCTCTGTTTTGCTGTACCTCCTCCCCGGTCTTCCTGAACGCCGGGGCCCTCGTGAATGTGGGTTACATCTCACTTTACAACTTCATGGGATTGACCTCGGGGGGGGGGGGCGTCGCCTCAGCATCTAACTAGTTCAGGGAGAAATCAAAAAATAAAAGCCGACTATAAATCAGCTCTTTATAGGCTCAGGGATAAGAGAGCAATTGACAAATCTGGGGCGGACCCGCGACGTTTTACACACTGTACGCTTGATTTTCCGCCTCATTTTAAGCACAAGTTACACGAGCCTCCTCATTTAGAGACCCGTTTCAATTAGTTAATTAGTAACTGAAGGGTCTCAAGTTGTCTGGCCTTTCTGAGCTCGTTGCGGTGAGCCTCTATTGATGCTAAGAGGGTATTTCTCTAAGCTCAACGCTGCTCTCCTATGGCGTGAAAGGCGAGCGGGAGGAATTGCGCCGAAACAAAGGCGGCGCAACAACAAGAGACCGTCGAGCTCCGCTCTTTGCTGTGCTGCCACAGTGCGTCTCTGTGTGCGTACAGCTGCGATTGGTTGAGACCCGCGCCGGACAGCAGCCGCTGCCGCTGCAGCAAGGACGTTTACCCCCAGTGACTGCAGCGCAGTTCACTGAACTTTTCCGTTGTTGTTGTTGTTGCACTCAATCAAATATTTCAGAGAAAAACAACTTTGTCTTTTTTTTTTTTTTACTAATAAAACTTTTGAAGAAGGTCGGATTAGGCCAAATCTGAACTTATTATTCGCATTATGTTGCGTCTTAACTAATCACCTGAACACACCATCCCCCACTGAATTTCATTTAGGAGTAGCAGTTATGACTGTCCTATCCATGCCACACTTTTTAGATTTTTTTTTTTTTTTTTTCCGTGGGACAAAAAAAATAAATAAATCACACCCTCCCACTCCTACAGTAATAGTGTGATCCTGTGTCAAATATCTCAATAAAAAATAAAAATATTGTGGTCAGAAAAACTGAGGAAAATTGATAAGTTTATAAGGCAACTTCCCAATTTGCCTGTTTCTTTTATTTAGAACCCTACATCCTGTTCAGCCTAAGGTATGTTTAATTAAATTCACCGCATGGACAAGGTATTTACTGTTCCATCGAATAAACTTTGAAGTTTGTTTCATTTTTGTGCAAATTTTCACTTATTTCCACCGCTTTGTGAACAACTGAGTGAGCAAATAGTCCCACAGTTTAGGAACAATGCTCAAAATGCTAATTTCCCTTGTGTCACTGAAAGCAGCATCGGTAGTATTAAAAGCAGAGCATATGTTGCACTGTATTAACATATTTCTTGTTAATAATCACTCTCCACCAGCTAGCGGTCGGGTCGCTACATAATTTGTACCGATGATGCAGAGTTCTGACAATATTTAACGTCAAGAATGCTTAAATCAAATCGATGTTTGAGGATCAAACTGTGGCTCGCCTTCCAGCTGTCTTTGCGCTCAGGTTCCACTTTTATGCAGGCGATGACTTTTTTTAATCGTCAATAATTATTATGATTTGTTTGAAGCTTTCATGGAAGTCCAAAGCTAAACACGCTTCCAATATGAAAAAGGTGACGCAAAGAAAACAGAGAGTATGGACTTTACTTCCTGTCCGGGTCCATTCAGCCATCTGCCCATACATTGTCTATTAATCGCTTTGAAATGAAATCTGTGGAAAATTTGGTTTTGGAAAGCAACTTTAACGGATCAGACCTCCCACAAAACTGATCATTTATGTTCTTCTGCATAGGAGAAAACACCAGGACACACAACTCAGCCTCGTTACACTGTGTGACTAAGTTCTTTACTGAACTCTCTGTAAACGCAGCGTGTTGAGCAGAGGCAGAACAGATCAGAGAAGCACAATTCTTCACTAGAGTTTGGACGTGTCTCAACTTCTTACTCTGGACGACAAAACCAGATGGAGCTGCTGACTAAAGGATACAGATTTGCTCTATTAGAATGTTGAGAAAAACAACAACAACCTCCAAAACATTCAATTTCTGAATATAAAGTACAGGGATGGGTGGCGTACCCAAAGCATGGACTCAAGTCAACGTGCTCTCAAAAACATCAATCGTTTAATGTTTAAAAACGACGTCATCAGGCAGACCAAAGTATAGAGTTATGTGGAAATTTTGGTACTTTACTGACGCAAATGAAAATAATCGATTTTTTTTTTCCCCCAAATCAATTTCTCTCGATATAAAACGTATTTAACAAAACGTGCGGGTGTTTGTCTTGGTTAAAACAAGCTCGTTCTTCACTCACTGAAGTTACTCGGAAACTTTACTCGAGTAAGAGCAGCGATACTTTATAATGAAATTACTCGAGTGAAAGTTTTTTTAAAAAGTACAGGGTAATGAAGTGATTTTTGTTTCCCTAAAAGTTGCTCACGTAAATGCAACTGAGCAGCTGGTTACTACGTTTCCTCTTCAACGTGTATTGATTTGATTTTGTGTCCAAACGTCGGATTTACCACAATGAAACCGACTGGAGTGTAATTACATGTTTGCGCGAAATCTGAATGTTCGATTAAGAAAATCCCGCTTCAGTTTCACCGCGTGTCTCCTGTCTTCTGTTCTTGACACACACACACCTGGTTCTGTTTCCTTTCTGTCTGTTTCATACCTTAAAAACACACACACACACCTGACCCCGCCTCCGCCCCGCAGGTAAATGGTAACGAAAGCAAAGGGCAAAGTGCAAAGTGCTAACCCAGCTGGAGGCCGACAGAACAGTTTCTTCCTTGAAGACGCCTCAGATACAAGGTGTGTTTTTACCCCCATTTTTAAAATATAATCAAATATAATGAAAAGTTGGGTTTCCCAAACTGTTTGCCTAAGCAATTTTACGGTTCCTTTTACAGTGAACAGTTTTTTTTTAACACCAAAGTTTTTACTTATGGTTCAATACGTTCCACTTCGCAAACTGAAATCTCTACAAGATGAGTGCACTCTTTACCACATTAACCAAAATGTTAGCAGTGTATAATAATTTAAAGTTTATTAAGGGATTATTTTGTAATACACCAACACAGAATAGTGGATAATTGTGAAGTGGCTGAAAAGTGTGGCGTGTGTGTGTGTTCAGAGCCAGAACAGCAAAACATCTGGAACTTCCTTCTTTGATCAACAGCTTCTTCTACATCGGATGGCACATAAAACCTTAGTGAATAACAATTTTCCAGTCATGACAGATTCTCAATGCCATCCAGGCCTGGACTTTGATTGGGCCGTTCAAACGTGTGAATATGCTTTGATCTAAACCATTGAGATCATTTTCCTGCTGGAAGGCGAACATCCAGTCTTTTGTAAATTTGGGTGCGTTTTCTCCGACCCTCCATCCTCCATCCCGCTCACATCACCGCAGCATCGTACCGCCATCGTCGTGTTTCACTGCGTTTCTTGGTCCTCGTGACGCTGTTGATCTCTAACACTTCTTCTTCTTCTTTTTTTTGTAAAAAGAATTTGGGCTCGGAGTTGGTCGGTATTTGTTTAGCATTTTCACATTTGTAAACGTGATCCTTAAAGCCCAAGTTAAAACTATTTTCAAAACCGAACCCTGTTTTCGAAGCAAATCAAAATTTGACTGCAAGGAGAAGATTTGTAGAGCGTAGACCATCATGGAACACATGGGCATTAACATCTGCTGTCGGCAGATCTGAGTCGTATTCTTTACCATCTTGGTATTTGTCTAACAGGATATATTTATTTTCCATCTTATTGCTGTTTGTGCGCGGTACGAGCCACAGTGCTTGCAATCAGGGACGTGCACAGATAGAGAACCTGTGGACAAAAAAAAAGTAACCTTCCAGAAAGGTTTTGTCTTTTTATGTTTTTACCAAGTAGCGTGTGGCCCAATGTAACATTTCTGTCTTTAAAAGTCTGCACAACCAGACTCCCAGACATTTGTAATAAATCTCACCGGTTCTACACACCAGCCCCTTTTGTCCTCTTGAGCACCTGCAGCCCTCCACATCCCCCCAAAAAATATATATATTTGTGCGCGCCACTGCTTGTAATGTCAAAAATAAACGGTGCTGAATTCGGCTCGTCAGACTACACAGGGAATCAGTGACGAGATGCGATCTGACCGCCGTGCGGGAACGTTCAATCCATCTGCACACTGCCGCGTCGAAACGCAGCCGACACGCGAGGAGAGCCGCGACGCAGTGGCTTCGACTCAACTCATCCCCGGAGGTGACCCGATCGAGATCTGCGCTGGCTGACCGGCTCCTGTGTGAGAAATGAACCAGGCTGACGTGTGTCAGGCGTGATGAATGAGCAGGTGTTTGGGTCTGTGTTAAGTAAATGGAGTCGTTATTGATGACCTCCAAGCTCTCTGACTGTTGCCAGTTTCAGTGATGACTTCCAGACCTCCCGCTCGCAGTAAGGAAAAAAAAAAGAAAGAAGAAGAAGGGTTTGTTGTTCTGGGATTCTTTGGGTCAGCGAAAGACTCACAGCCTCGGGGGAGAAGCGGTGCCGACTACCAGAAACGGGGTTAAGTTGAGTTGTGCGGAGAGATGACCTCGGAGCGGGAAGTTCACAGGCAGTCGCCTCCGAGTGGACTGGCTGTGACTCGATCCTGTCATCACGGCCGCTGCTGATTCTCGTCCCGATGCTGTTTCCGAAAGAGTGGAAACGAGGCACGAAATGAGCGACGCTTGTATGTTATTTGAAACACAGAGTACAGCTGCAGTCAGAAGTCTGCATGTGCGCTTATTCCTGTAGACGTGATTTTTAAACCGGGAGGATCTTCAGTCAGTTTTTATAACACTGATGGTTGCCGAGAAACCAAATGAGTAGCCATCGGCTCAGCAAATGTCTGGCGGCTAATATGTAGCCGCTTCTTGTATGTCACTGTTGGAGATCATTTTAATTTATTAGTGTCCTGGCAAAGACACAAATGACATCAGTGACGTTAATAGAGCTGTTTTATGCTGGAGTCTCTCTAAATAATTTGATGGGTTTTTGTTATGTTTTGTTTCTTTTTTTATCAAATACATATTTTGTAGTAGCGGATGTTTCTATTACCACAAACACTATTTTAAAAGTGGAATTGAATCGAATCGTACCTTTTGGTGCTGTCTGAGAAGTTTTGTACTCGCTAGATATGTTTGTTCACATCCTGTGCATCTCCTGGGGGCTAAGCCCCCCTGTCCTTAAAATATAGTGACACCCCTGGCCCTGGATAACATTAAGACAAAATCTGAATGTTATCCCACTCTATCCAGATGATGAGTGCAGGTCATCATCTTCCTTCAATATTATGCTGGAAAACAGGCCTCTTGCATGATGCTGCCACCACCATGTGTCTCGACATGGCTCAAGGATTATGACAAAAAAAAGAGGGAAAGGACAGAAGAATACTGTTTGTAGAAAACAACTGAATTAATAGTTTAATTTGGAGGAGTCAGTAAAGTCACCCATGTCACTGAGTAAGTGTTAAATTAAGCAAACCAAACCCCAGGAGGACAATCCTGGACAGAGAGGGAAGGGACAGGCTCATTACCTCGCTAATGCAGCATTCATATAGGGGAGAAGAACCAATCAGGTGTTTCCAATTAGTGTGCTCTCCAGCCAATGAATCTCCTCCTGCAGCAGCTCAAACGGTCACCTGACCGGAGTGCCCCACATGCTTCACAGCCAGTCGTGTGTTTTAGAATGTGAAAGCCTTAATTTGACGCTTCTAAACATTCCTGTCGTCACTGTGGGCAAATATGTGCATTTTCGTGTCGTCTGACCATAAAAGCAGAAGCCGTGTGGCTTGTTGTTAGCGACAGCTGAGCTTGAAGAGGCCAGCCTTAGAGCTGGTCAGCACCCAGTTAGAGATGGTGGTGCAAAATGTCCCTCCGCTTTGGTCAGGTGTCCGAACATCTTCCAAATTTATTTCAAGCGCGAGGAAACCAATAATAAGCCCCCCTACCAAATCTGAAAAAAAGAGTGGTTAAATATTCAGCCATATTCAGAATTGTACCAGAAGCTAGTGATAAGCTAGAATTAGCTTAACTGAGCTAAACCTAAGCTAAGTCTAGCTAAGCTTCTGCTAACTCTGACTAACTCTAGCCTAGCTTGTGTTAAAGCTAGAGGTGAGCTAATTCTAAATAACTCTAAATTGTCTTGTGTTAATCTACACCAGAGCTAACTCTAGCCTAGCTTGTGCTAAGTCAGAGCAGAGCTAACTCTAGTATAGCTTGTGCTAAGCTAGAGCAGAGCTAACTCTAGTCTAGCTTGTGCTAAGCTAGAGCAGAGCTAACTCTAACTCTCCCAGTAAAGGGTCTGAATACTTATGAACATGTGATATTTCAGTCTTTCTTTTTAAATAAATTTGCTACAATTTCTACATTTCTGTTTTTCTCTGTCAAGATGAGATGCTGAGTGTGCGTTCATGAGAATTAATATGAACTCTTTTTGATTTTACCAAATGGCTGCAGCGAAACAAAGAGTGAAAAAATTAAAAGGGTCTGAATACTTTCCATACCTACTGTATGCATATATTTAAGCTTTTAGAGAAAATGCCCGATAAATTCAAAACTTGAATTATCTTGTTTTAAAGAGATAATTCAAGTTGTTTGGCAGAGAATAGCTCCTGTCCTGAGAGAACAGCTCGAATAAATCATTAAGACACCAAAGTTATTTCAGCTTTCATGTCAGAGATGGAAAAACGAAAACTTCTGGTCCCATCTGCAGCTGGCCACAAGCATTAGCCCACAGCTGCGGCGACGCTTTGAAATCTCTTTCAAAGGCTCACATGAAACCGAAGTGATGATACCGTACGGCGATGATAACTTCCGCTCAACTGTTTTCACATTTCAAACCTGGAGAGCATCTGCTAAGCCAGAACCCCGACCGGTTCCTCGGTTCTGCCCGCCTGCCCCGGCAGACTATCCTTCATGCGACACCCTGCGGTACTCACACATGTTTTCACTCTTTCTGTACCAAATGTTGCGGACGTTTGTTGTGCCACATGCAACGATACCAGAACATTTCTGGAATACTGGTCGGCAGAAATGCCTTCGGGTTTGTTCTACTTGGGATGTGCGATATTTTTGTTCCGGTTCATTTGAGTGTAAACTCCGCTGCACTGAAAACTTGGTCACTTGGCCTTGGCTAAACCACAAACATCCATGTTGTTTTAAAAGCGTGTTATGTGACGGACCAAGACAAAACAGTGCTTCGTTGTGAAATAGGACAAAATTCAACAATTCAATTTTGTTTTTTTGTAACAATTTAGTGCACATGTACTCTCCTTATTTCCTTGAAATCGTCTTAGGAAATGTCTTACCATTAACTCTCCCTTGCCCACCTTGGTGTGTTTTCCCACATGAGCTGCACAGGTCAGGCGGGACGATCTTTTGGCAGGACAGCTATTAGTCGTGCACAAAACAAAGTTGCTCTTTGCAACAAGAAAGTCATTATCGAAACAAAGCCATCAAAAGTTCCGTTTGAACTACAGGACACATAAGCCTTGTTATGTAGGAGGCTTAGCAAACACGTAGAGGAAGACGTTCTGATTCAAATCAGACCAAAATTGAATTGCTAGCTGCATTTCCATTGACCTTTTGAAAATAAATTTGCTTAATGGAAGCACACCACCTCGTTTTTCAATAAAAGGTTTTGAGTGGTTCTGTTGGCCGTAGCAGAGTTGATTTATTTTTGCAAGACTGCAATGTAAAAAACACTTTTCGTGTCACACAAGTCAAGTACAATGTGCAAAATGGATGGCAGCTTCTTCTTGGGATTGGATCTCAGGTCAGACTCTGAAACAGACCGGATCTGGGAGGACAAATGGTAATCTATTACAGGAAGTAATGGATTACTAGGCTAGGGTAGTTTCCTGGGAGATTCTCTTCAGTGACTCTGTCTTCAACAAACTGGGTGTAACTAAAGAGGATAGGAGTATCTCTGTTTACCGGGGGGTTGTTTCACCCGCAGGACCGTATCGAGAGGGAGACAGTAAATTGGAAACAACAGGAGAGACGCAGAACACATCCAGAGTCTTTAAGGCAGTAATCAGGGTGCAGGTGCACAAACCGGGGCTCAGAACCAAAACTAAACTCATACTAGTTATGTTTCCATCCAAGTGTCATGCAAATTTTAAGCGCCCTTTTGAAACGTCTCAAAAGGAAAAATACATTGAAAGGAAAATGTGAATCACGTCTATGTTCTCATCTGCTGGTTTGGAACGAATTAGCCACGCTACGCAAAGCGCGATTCTGTCAGATGTTGACGTTAAACATGGCAGTGATAAACAAGATGTGGAAACTAGCATGGACCATGTTCCATGTGGAGGTTTGGACTTTTTCTGAGACGTTCACCAACGGATGGGAACATTGCAGCGATCCCACCCCAGCCTGAAGTAGATATATATATATATATATATATATATATATATATATA
>CAEGAE010025732.1:0-102715 GCA_903067095.1 Girardinus metallicus
AAGAAGCATTTCAAGGTCCTGGAGTGGCCTAGCCAGTCTCCAGATCTCAACCCCATGGAAAACCTTTGGAGGGAGTTGACAGTCCGTGTTGCCCGCTGCCAGCCCCAGAACATCACTGCTTTAGAGGAGATCTGCTTGGAGGAATGGGCCAACATTCCAGCAACGGTGTGTGCCAACCTTGTGAAGACTTATAGAAACCGTTTGACCTCTGTCATTGACAACAAAGGATATTTTACAAAGTACTCAGATGAACTTTTGTTATTGACCAAATACTTATTTTCCACCCTTATTTGCAAATATATTCTTTAAAAATCAGACAATGTGATTTTCTGGGATTTTTTTTCTCTCCTTTTGACTCTCATAGTTGAGGTCTACCTATGATGTCAATCACAGGCCTCTCTCACCTTTTTAAGTGGGAGAACTTGCACTATTGGTGACCGACTAAATACTTTTTTCTCCACTGTATGACCAGCTGGTTGACATGTTTATCAAAACTTGTGTTTTTTTTTTCTGTTTTTACTAGCTTGTGTGCATTGATAGCTATTCCCGTGCTTTGTGGAAATGAGTCTAACATGCATGCATATTTTTTCTTTCAGTTTACATAAAAAGCACACATGTATTATAAACATCATCTGAAGTTCTGTACATATAAATATTCTGTTTAAACAAGGAAAAAAAAGATATGTATTCACCAAGTTGTCTGACAACTTAAAGACCAACACATAACAAAAACTGAAATATTGAAAGAATAATTGAAGATCTAAACCTAAAAAAGGTTTCCCTTACTGAAAGGAAAACATCCATTTTTAACAGAAAAACATTCTATTTTGACAACAAGAACAGGATTTGAGCCTTTCTTGAAAACTCTTGCTGCATTTAACAAAATGAATAATGAGCTTTTATTTAAAATAGCACATTGGGGTGCACTAGTCTGCTTTTGAGTAAAAGGCGTCAGTAGATGCGTGGTCTAATTAACCATAAAATTAAAGAAAATGCTAAAATAAAGTGAATTGAGTATAATTTACAATGAAATAAAAAAAAAAGCAAAAATATGGGGCTATGCTAGTTTGCTGCTGACAGGCATCATCAAGCTGAAACATCTTGACTTTCAAATTCTTGTAGCAACACATTTCCATATTTTATCACTTTTAGCAAATTTTGTTGTGGTTTGCCAAAACCTTTTCAACAAAGAACCCCAACTAGGTTCTTCACTTGTAGTTCATGCAGTAAATTTCTGTTTTCTCAGATACTGTAAAATCAAAGCTCTATTTGCTGAGATTTATTTCCATATTGCAGGCAGAAAAATGGAAGATGGAAAATGTGAGAAGAGATCAATTAAACAAACGAGAAGAGCATAGAATTACTACCCGTGATAATAGATTTTTACCCTCTTCATGCTGCTTTCTCCCTGCTATGTGGTCACTGTTAAGTACCACTTTTATAATCCAGAACAAGCTGCCAGACTTCTAAAGGAGACCTAAGGGACATCAAGTTGGAAGGAAAACTTTGTGAACCAAGCCGCTAGAACTGGTAAAGGAAATTTCTGTATGAAGCCCTCTTACCTTCTTTTTTTTTTTTTTTTTTTTTTTTTTCTTTTACATTTCCCATGTCCCACTCACAAATTTCAGTGTATTTTATTATGTTTTTATGTGACAGATCAACACAAAGTACCACATATGTTGTAAAGTGGAATATTCTCTTTTCAAAACGTCTTACAAAAAAACAAACAAAAAAAAAACATTTCTTAAAAACTATTCCATGCATGGCCTTAGTTCTCTTATGGAAGATAATTAAGGCCACTAGAAATAGATAAATAAATTCTGACTTTTACATTCTTCAATATTCTGAGATCAAAAGTCAGAATTATGAGAAAAATGTCAGAATTCTGAAATTAAAGGCAGAATTACTTCTTCTTCCACTGGCCCTAATTCTCTTCCCCCTTTTCTCTGATACCCATAAATAATTTTTAGAAATCACATAATTACATGAATTTTGAATTTATTTATTTTTTCTTTGTGGCTGTTGAACATGAAGAGATATTTTCTTCAGATTCTTCTTCTTTGGGTAATTGTATATGAACTCGATCATAGCTGTTGTCCTTGTTGTGTAGTCGGCTGCAGGAAGACCATAAAGCTTAAAAGCACACTAACGACTGGGTCACTGGCTGCAAATGGACAAGGAAAATTAACTTTATGAACGTCACACGCTTTGACTTTCTTGATGTACAAGCCCAGCAGGAGTTTTGGTCCGGCTGCTAAATGAGCCTCCATGGAAACCAACTGTCCAGCTCCATAGGAGAGGCTTCTATTAAAAAGCAGCAGCTGGAAAATGAGCAATCGGAGCAAAGCTGCCCAAGTGAGACATTAATGTTGAGGGCGGGAAAGAAGAATGGTTTGCAATTTTCTCCTCCCACCTCAGAGACACACACACACACATCCAAACCAACTGTGTACCTACTAATTATATCACAGCCTGCAGAGGCTGAACCATAAAGAACAAACATGCAGTAAATGCATCTACTGAACAGACATTCTGCTTCCAAGTGGAGGAAGAATAACAGTTTCACAAGATTTCTGGCATATTTGTTTCATTGGTCATTTAATGTATTATTCTAGACATTGAGGTACATTTTTGGGAAGGTACAACACCGACGTTTTTTTTTTATTGACACTGTTTTATTGTCATTGTTAAAATTGTGTGAAGACACAGTAAAGTCTTTATTAGTGACTAGATTGTGATGTGATGTAGGGCTGACACGATTCCTCGAATGATTCGAGTACCTCGATTATTAAAATTCCTCAAGGAAAATTTACCTGCCTTGAAGCTTCATTAATTTATGTTTTATTATTTAGCTTACTGTGTTCCGGCCGGAACATTATTTGCGTTGCGCGGAGCTCTGACTTCCGCCTCTGAGTTGTTGACGAATGCTAAGTGTTAGCGGCATAATGTCTAATTTTCAAGTTCGGCTCGTGGGGATTTTATTGATTGATGATAATGCCCGGGTTTTCATCGTTTTTGGGGACCAATAAGCATCCTTAAAATGAATGGCGCGATGCCTGGAGCTGCTGGTTCAAAGCGAAGAGCGGGAAGAGGCTGCAGGAGCATTTATACAGGTGAGCGGATAGACTGAACACGGCGGGCGGCTGAGTAGTTGTTGGTTAAAGTGTAAGTGTAGTTTTACGGACGAACCGCACAATAAATTTCATATCACCCCGGTTTGAACAAACGGGAGGCGGAAATCATCGTGGCGGTACGTCACTGGTAGATGAGTTTCTGAGTGTGACGAACGAAGGTGCTCTAAATATCCCGTATTGCTCCCCCCGTTCTTACTTTCGTCCCCCGGGTCTTATGTTCAGGATTTACTTTCGTTTTCAGGATTTACGTTCACTTACGTTGTTTTCTCATTTATTAATTGTATGAGTCACTTAATATCAACATGAAGAATTGCCTTGTGTTATAAAGATTTGCAGTAAAATTTCTAGGAGTTCTCTTCAGAACTGTATTAGTGGTGCTAAAATGCAAAATCTATTCTGGCTGATCCAAGTCATCCATTTAGGATATAGCTTGTTTTGCTCCCATCCAGGCTCAGATATACTCAGCCACTCACGCTATCAGTTATGCTTTTTTTTTATTTGATTATTTACAGTAACTGTTTGTATGTGTGTGTATGTCTGTGTTTTTATTTAAAAAAAAAACACACTGAACTTTGAAATTCACAAATCTGTTTATGTGTGCTTAATGTTGGCATGCAAGATTTTTTTTCACATCCTGCTTAAACTACCTGTAGAGGCTGATCTACTCACAGCTAACCCACATTTAACAGCATGTAGAAAAGGTAGTGCTTCTGCACTGTGTGTTTCTCATGCAAGTTTGAGAAATCATGCATGATTTCTCAAACATGCATCTAAGAATCAAAGCAACACTCCAGTTACGTTTTTTGGTGAGGGAATAACATTATAACATGATGTAAAGCTCAAAACAGTCAATTTTATAATTCTACCCCTTAAGGGGAAAGTCTGCTCACTTTTATGCATACTAAATTGAATTGTAAAATATATTTGGTCTTTCCTAATGGATTTGGGTTGGAAAGACAAATGGAAACCATACAAATTATGTTACAAACTGACAAAACGATAATGGCCATTCAACTTTACGTCATAATCATTAACAGGCAGCTGAGGACATCCATTTGGCCATCCTATGACAAAAACATGAGAAAATACAAAAGTGGATTAACACAAAGAACTTGAAAGAGCATGACGGGAAAAAGACAACAGTAGTGTCATTGGAGCACTCAGGGCAGTCTTTATTCCTATGAATATACTATAAGTTTTGGATTTTAATTGTTACGTAAATATCTCATTCTACTGAAATGAGATATAATGAAATAATTTTTTGCCAAGAATAAAAATGAACTGGAATAGTACTTATGGTGGATTTAAAAAAGAAAGATGCTTCTGCTTATTTTGAGTTATTGTTTCAGTAATGATGTATTGTCCTTCTGACCCAAATATAACGAATAATAATTCTAGAATGAGAGCGGGACCATTGCCAAAAGGCAAATTTTTTTCATCCATTTGTGGGATAATGTTTCTGACGATTGGTCTCCTATTGAAAAAGGTCACAGACAAAAAGGATCCATTGAAAAGGCTGAAAAAGCAGGAAAAATACAAGGTTACTCTGAAAAGAGTAAAAAGGAGCTATCTTCAGTCTGTGTTGATGACACAAGCTGCTGTTCCTGGCAGAAAACATCCTGTTCACAAAATTAAATACATCGATCTCTGTTTTGGACGGCAGACTCAGGTTTATTTTGAGCTCACTCAGCAATCCTTTCGTCATGAATAAGAATCTGTGTGAACGATGGAGCGGTATAAAGAAGTTTCTACTGTAGATCATCAGCCTCACAGATTACATCACTATGAAAAATATTTTCCAAATCAGTGGACGTCTTATTAAATTTACACTCACCATATAGCCTTTTTTCCGTTTCAGCACATTCAGACCTAAGCAGATAACAACACTATTGGGGCTTTTGAGTGCCTTCAGTGGGGGAAGCTGAAGCAGCAATATTCCTCCATATTCATATATCAGCTCTGTGTGCAACATTTTGAAACACTATAGTGGCTCTTAACCATCAGCTTTTAAATTACAAACACTGAAACCAGCACGAGTTGGTTGTTTGGGTGCAGATAAATTAAGCTGCCAGAGGTCACTCGGGGTGTTGCACAGGTTTATAGCTGTGTTTGTACCATCAGATGGTGTTACTCTCTAGCAGGGCTCTGGAAGCACACGTAATGGAAAACCTTGGGGGAGACACAGCTTGAACAGAGCATGATGAAAGGACATGACAGAATCATGGGGGTTCCCGGAGGGTATTAAGGTTTTTTTCCCCACTTCATGAAAGATTCCAGCATCCGGCAGTAAGTATTGGCATGACTACACTCCGCTCAAACACTCAGCCTCATTCTGAGAAAATGTGATGGACACGGGCATTCAGATATGTTTTGTTTGAGATGGAAACATTTTATCAAAGCAGTCAAATTGTTATTAGCTAAATGGATAATACAGCAGTTTCAAAAAAGTTGCAGCAGAGGATTATAACTCAAACATAGAAATTATAGCTTCATTTAAAGCTTAAGTTTATGAGTTACACTTTGCTACCTTATTAATAATAATATTACAGCGGTTTACTCCGTGCTCTTGTATTTTTATTTTCCCGTAAATATCCCGAATTGTGCCGCCCGCTCTCACCTTAGTTGCTCTCCCCTCCAACCCCACAAGTTTTACCCCCTTTGGTCACAGAAAATGATGGATCATAGATTTTGGTGTAACAAATTGCACAAATCTAGAGCTGCTGCTTCAATCTTTTGAACAGTCTAATTGGTGTGATCTTTTTCTCCTCTTATTTTTATTAAGTTAATCGCTACCATGTTTTTTTTTTGTTGTTTATTTTCTACTTGTTATACAGATATAACAGTGTTGGGAGAAAACTGTAACTGTTATATTTTATATCATCGCCTATTTTACTTGATTTACCATTCAATCTGTGATATATGACGTGGCTCTTTCCAGCAGTTTCACATGCATGCTTGGATGAAGCTTTGAGGCAACAGAACAGAAAGAAAATGAGTGATGTGTGCCTGATAGACTTCCATATCTCAAACTGATTGATGAGCCTATTAATATTTCATATCTCATGTTTTAAAAACAAGCTTTTGTGAAGTCTTCCTCCTATAGTGAACATACCGATAGCTGACACAGATGGCGGTTTAAGTGCAGGGTTGTTCAGAAGGCTTGTTAATCCTAATTATCTCCCTTCACTAATGAAGCCATTAGTCGTGTTGAGTTCCCAGAGGCCTGCAGGGCCACACTGTTCCTGCTGCTGCTGCTAAAGATGCTCTTGTTTTCTGCTTTAGCATTTCAAGTGACTTCTCCCGAACAATAGATCTTATCTTAATCTGGCAAATAATGCTTGTTTTAAACAAAACTGTTGTAGATGATGCATGTTCATCTTGACACAGCAGGTTGAGATTACCAAGCCTCAATTATGCTTTGTCTGATTTAATTTCACATATGGTGCATGTTTTTTTTTTTTTTTTCAAACAGCTGCAAAGTGATTTTTGAATGTAGCAACACTTCTTGCTTCTGTAGCTGATGTTTGCCAAAATGCTGTACTTGTGAGAAAGGGCGACAGTTGGCCTGAAGGCTGATTGCTCAATAATGCATGTAAAACCCTGAAAGCTAATGAATAAAAGGCCATGTTGGCAGAGAATATGTCCCCACCGCATGAAAGTCACTGAATAAATTATTTGGTAATCAAACATCATCATGAAGTTACGAAGAGACGCCGTAAGTCAGATAACCGGCCGGTAATTCAATTAGTGATCCTTATGTAACCGTATTCCAGCTGATTCTGTTTAAAAAAAACAAACACAAAAATAGAAACGAATAAAGCATATATTTTAGAAACATCCAGAAAAAACAAAATGTGTGGCTTTTTTTTGTACTTTAATGGATCTCACTTACATTTTAGTTTCTACTTGATTCAATTCATCTATACTTTGTCTTGCACTACATCCGTCTCTTTGGCGACACATTTCAAAACAGATGCTTCACATCTGCTTGAAGGTTGTCATTTTCATAAAGTACCTTTAATTTGACAAACAAGCCTCGTAGGAATGTATACTCTAATTTATTGAATGAATATGGCTGTAGTGCAATGTGGGTCTCCCCCGGTTTCTGTATTTTTTACAATGGAGGTTAGGATTTTATGTCTGGTGCCTTGCAGAAATATTCATAAACTTTAAACTTTTCCCCATTTCTCACTCGACCATAAAAAACATACCGTATTGTAATGTATCGGTAAGATCTCAATGTTTTTAAAAGCCTTTGGTAAAAGCGTGGCATGTATACTCCCCTTTTACTTGAACACCTATAAATAAAATGAAGTACTAGTCCTTTTAATTCAGTAAAATCATTGCTTTTGAAAGGCACTGGATTTGCACTTATGTTTCATCTTTAAAATTCCCTTTCTACTCTTACCCAATGAAAAAAGAACTCCCTGTTCTCCATTTTCTAAGCAGATCACACTAAACCTAGTCTGACAACTCTCTCTGCTGTTTTAAATTTCCTCTCTCAACAGGAGCACCATGACCTCAGTTGCTGTTTTCAACAGGTTGCTCTCTGTTTACCCTTTGATATTCAAGAAAATCTATTATATATGAGCCTTTAAAACTCTCTAAAACACTTGTTGCTGCTTTCTGGCAGCAATCTTAACCTGTGCACCCAGATATTCAATCAGTCTCAGTGTTTCACAGTATTGATTGCCCCTCCTTCCTCCTTGAGGAGTAATCAGTGGCAGGCAGTGAAGGAGGGATGACAGAGTCTTCCTCTCTGCATACGGATGAGGTGTAATCTGTCTGCTATCACCAGCTTGTAGCAGCCATTGGGCAGGGAGCGGAAATGATTTGCTCTGTGTATTCTTTGTTCTCAGCTGGAGTTAGTTTCTCTAACAGAATTGAGAGCTGAACACAGAGAAAAGTGAAAGCTGTCTCCCTGAGGAGCTCTGCCAAGTTGGAATGCAGTGTTTAGGCTTCACTCACTTTTGCTGTCCATTTGTGACTCTGCTTTGTTTTTTCAGCCATGGAGATAAAGAGCTATGCAAAAATAGTTGTTCCTCTTCAACCTTTTAATGTTGTTTTTTTTTTTTTCGATACAGATATCTAAGGTTTAGTATCAGCCAACACGATCCGATTACGAAGAAAAGTGTTGAATTGACTTAAAACATTTCTGCTTTTTCTTTTAAAACACAGACATAAATACACTGAATTGTTCATTTATTTGATAACTCTGAACAAGTACAGCAGACTTAAAACACCAATAGCGTCACAAGTTTGGTCAAATTTGTGAAAACAACACAACTTAAATTTGTTGAATCAGCGCAATTAGGAGTATTGATACAGTAAATAAATAATGAAAAACTGAAACTAACAAAAACAATAAGTGAACTACCTTGGTCAAACGTGTAAAATTTAACTGCATATAACCTTTCAAATGGTCTATTAAGTGTAATTAAGAGTTCTAAATATAAGGTTAATTAAATAATAAAGCGTGATCTAGCTCAGAGCACAAAGTACAGAATTAGACTGAATAGATCTGCCTGTATGAATTGGGCACTTTGTTCACCCAATTCATGTGAACAATGTGCCCAATTGTTCACATGAATTGTTCACATGAATCTAGAGATTTTTTCAATATGGACACTGATACAGATATTAATATTGGATCAGAGCATCTCTAATCAAAACCAGAAACTTGATTGTGTTTTCTTGGGATTTTATGGGATAGACATTACCTCTGACCAGGTTTTCTGTCTCAGCTAAAGACAAACATTCCCACGTCATGATGCTGCCACCACTGTGTTTTGCTATGGGGACGATGTTTTTAGGAATTTGTTTTTTCTATGCATAGAATGTTTTGATCTCATTTGACTGGAGACTGCTTCTGTAATTAATGTTTTTTTTTGGCCCATTTTGTAAATGTACATGGACGCCCATGTTTTTTTATGATTGCAGTTTATTATTCTTTTCATTTCAAGATGATGAATTGAACAGAACTCTGTGAGAGCCTCAAAAGGTGTTGTATTGTTTTATAACCTAACCTTCATTTAAACTTTTCACTATCAGATCTGTCCCCTCTTTTACATATTAGTAATCTGCATGCTGAGAGCAGCCCAGGCTCTCTCACACGGGATGGAATATATTTCTCTACAGTATCACTAAAGATGCTTGTTAAAGTTGCTTCTCTGCTGGGTGACTCCCTGAACAGTCAGGGCTTTTCGCCAACTACATTTAGGATTCTGTCTGAAAGGTTCAACTTCAAAAAGAAAGATGGGGCTAATCCGCAGCACAGCCCACCAATCACTGTCAAATCCCCCCTCCTCACCCTCCATGCTTTACTTTGCACAGCATCTTTGGAGATCTCTTCTCTTTCCTCTGCTCTGATTTGAATGGATGTGTGGTTATGGTGTTTTCGAAGAGCCTGCATAAGGATTTGCAGTACTTACCACTTTCTCTTACAACATTTTAAAATATACCAAAATATATTTTTCAGAGCTTGCAACTTAAATTTTTGATGTTTTCACACTTTTGTCCATGTTTTTAACACCGCTGTCTTGTCACCACATTTCATGGAATGTCTGAACTTTCAACTGCGGTGGCGTTAATAAGTTGTTAGACTCTCTCTTCTCTGCAGGAAGCTACAGGAATGCAAAACACTGAGAGACTGGGCTGGAAAGTTATGCAACCATTACAGTGTTTCGTTGTATAAAACCAAACCTCAGAGACAGACAGGAGGTGACAAACATATGTGTTTAAAGTACAAGCAGTGGCATGTATCAGAACACAAACACATGCTTCATGGCTTGTTTGAAAAGATCCTCTTTGCTTTGATGTGATTGGACAGTTTGTCCAATCCCCTCACACATCGCCTCCTCAGACTCTATACACTTCCTCCCACGTCCTCTGTTTGCGCTCCAAATGTCTTCATGCCATCTGACAGTGACGCAAAATACAAGCAAGACAGAGTTGTCACTTCTGCTCTGTCAAGCTCCAATGTGGCCAAGTAGTTTACTTATAATGATCTTTCACTGTTTGGACCACAAGCAGAAAGATTTGCTGCACATTTTTGCATAGCTTATATGAAGACGGAAGATTACAGTAATATTACAGTAAACATTTACACTTGTTATAATGCAAAATGTTGATGCATATTTTTAGAAAAATTCCATGTACTGAATGTATGATCATTTGTATGTGTTTTTTTTTTTTTTTTTAAAGATGCAGCACTCCCATCGCTCTCATGAACTTGCTCTGGTTCACATAATTGGATAAATAACATCATAAATAATTTCAAAACCAAAAGTCTTGGGAAGTATCAGTGTGGGTTCAGGACCAACCAAAGCAAAGAGGAAACACTAGTAAGAGTTGTAAATAATTTCCGATGCAGCGTTAATGGGAAAACGTTTTCAGTTCTCATTCTCCTCGATCTACAATGCTTAAAAAAAAGTATTCTCCCCTTTGGTGGTTTCATTTGAGTTCCTTTTGACTTTGTGTTTACATTTATCTTTTCTATGGGTTTACCAAATTGAAATATTGAGAGAAATACTTGATTGGCATGGAGCAAAACTGGAAAAATATAGGAACTCTGAACCTGTTTTCTTTTCCAAAGTTATAGAACTGTTAAGTTCTATAAATCATAGTTTTATTGAATCTGTTTTGTAAAAATTTTGTTGTAGAGACGCAGCAATCGGTGCGATATAATCTGATCCTTAAGGCTCTAAAGGGGTTTTCAGCCCTTTGTTTCTGTACAGACTGACTTCCTTTGATGGCAGCCCTGAGTTAGGAAACATGATTAAAGTGCTCTGCTTTCTGCTAATCACTGAGCATTAAACCGAACAAAAGAGAATGGAAGGATGTATGCAGCAGCAGCTTTTCATTAAGTCCTTACAAGTTAAAGACCAAAACCAAATAAGCTTTCACTTGTCTGTGTTTGATAAGCGATGACCTAATAAGTTCACTGAAATGTTTGTTTTTTCCTGAAGCCATCAAGAGGAATAAGATCTTCCTCATGCTTCATTGTAAATGTGTGTCATGGAAACTGAAGTGCTATTATTAGCTATTATTATCCTCATCATGACAGTCAGTCAGACTCATCATTCTACACTCTTCCTGCACCTCAGAGCTTTTCAAGCTGTCTTGAACTGACGTTTTCTTTGCACCAAAGTTTCAGGGTTTGCTTGTAATTGGATTCCATCTTTTCAAAGTGAACTAATTGGTGTGATCGATGGAGCAGAGCTGGAGTCTTTTGTCTGTGCGTTTTTGAGCTGCATAGCTAAGATAATCTCCTACATGTGGGTGGTACAGATGGACAGCTTGACGATGAGCTACACCTGCTGTGCTGCTCCCATATTCCAGCATACAGGTGTGTTAAAAAGGCTCAGTCCTTACAAAGTCTCCGTTAATGTAACTGCAGTTACATTTCTCACAAATAACTGGCGGTAGTAAAGTGTTTTAGTTTCTTTGTAAATGTGAGGATGCATTTCCACTCCATAAACGGTTTCAGATGCTGCTCTCCTAGGTGTGTTTCACTAGATCTGTCACGATCCACCTCCTGAGCGCTTCATCTCCATTAAGACCCAAAACTCTCCTCAGTGGACAGCAGAAACAAATGGCCTCAATTTAAGCGTAATGGATTTAGGCGCTTTCAGGTTGTAAAATGTCACAGAATGTCAGCTGAATCATGGGATAATGGTTAAGTTGGAAGATTTTTTTCAGTACAACCTGCATTTACAATGTCTTCACTTTTTCACATTTAGTCATGTTTTATTGGGATTTATGTGATAAACTAATACAAAAGTGTAAATTAGAATGTTTTTCTAATGATCTCACTAGAGTTTATTTGTATTTAGTAATCTGTATTTTGATTAGCATTGGGACTCGATTAAAATTTTTGAATTAACTCTGTAGCCTGTAATTAATTAGTCACAATTAATGCCATCTTAGTAAAAAACCACAAATCGACAAAGTAAGTAACATTTTTAATTCAAAAACAGCTTTTTGGTGCTAAAGTATGGAATAAATTGACAAACAACAAATATATTTAGCATTTTTAATATGCCATTTAAGTTATTTAACCATTAGATTGATGCAAAGTGCTATTATACACATTTCACTAATTCCTGGTCATTCATGTAACTATTAGAGATGTGAACAGTGATATTAACATTGGGAATGCCTGTGCTTGCTGTAACTTTTGCATTGAGATGCCATTTTAGCTTTGGTGATAGGCTCACACTTTTTTTTCACAAAAAAAGTGAAAATAGTCTTTTCCAGAATTTCATTTTTGAAGCTAAAATTAACCCCAAATGGGCCAAATACTTGAAGAAAAGCAGTTTGGTCTTCACTGTTTTCATGGCTATCCCTGGCGTGTCAGATTTATGGGTGTACCAGAAACAATACAAAAGTTCGGTTTGGAAATTTTGTATGTAAAAAAATAAATAAATAAATTGACGCTTTAAAATCCATAAAATTAATTAATCAAAATTAACAAGCAAAAGCCCCAGTCGTAATTTTGATATTTCAAATTACGGCTTTATGAATAAATTGTTCATTCTCTAGTCCAGTGTTTCTACGGAGGCCTCAGAAGTTTATTGAAGAACATTAGGGTCAGAGATAAATCTGTGGACACATTTAAAGCAGGGCTAGGTTGTAGGTCAAAGAGCATTGTTTAATACGTCATAAGAAAATGAAAAGAGTATGACACAACTGCAAACCTAGTAAAATATGGCCACCCACGTAAGGTGAACATTAATCAGGCTAGCATGTCAAGAGTCCCATAATAACTCTGGAGGAGCTGCAGAGATGCATAGTTCAGACGGGACAATTTGTTGCATGTCAAAATATAAAAATTATATTTATCAAATCTAAATAAGAACCATATATTATTTTTCTTCCACTTCATAATTATGTCCTTCTATGTTTTTAGTCAGTAAAATAAAATGCCAATATCGTACAATGAAGTTTGTGGATTGTAATGTGACAAAATGAGACCGAGTTCAGAGTTGATCCCTTATGATATTCAATCTCCTTGTTGTCCGTAACAACTGATGCTTCCTTCTGTCACTATTTTAAGCTCCCACGGACTGACGCTGTGTTCTGTGTCCTGTGGACTGGAAGTAGTCTAAAAGGGAACGTCTGATTCAGTCATTCAGCCCACTCATTATCATCTGAATTTGTTTTTCATATTAAACCCAGCATTTATTTTTGCACTTTTAATGGTCAGGAGGTGGATTTCAAGTTGAAAAACTAAAAATGTAAGCTGGTACGACTACCTACTATCTATCTACTAAAATGGATTTGAGGGATGAGATGATGATTATCCTTTAAAAACATGAGCAAAAAGTTATAATTCAGGCTTTGCCTCTAGCCAATTATTCCATCTTCTACATATTTTACACATCCCAGTTGTCCCAGTTTTATCAAAGAGCCTCCTGGCTGGCAGCATGAAAAGAACTATGAAGAGAAATAGTAAAAAGAAAAATGAATAAAGTGCACGCATCTCTGCAGGGTCAGAAGACAAAGAAAATATGTAATGGGGAAAGAGAGAGAGGTTGCTTCTGAGTCTGAGTGGCTCTTTAGTTATGAAGAGAGCTGAACAAAAAAATAAATAGAGAAAAACACGGTCACGTTTTCATCTCGGCGTCTGTTATGCCCCGAAGCCTCCTCGCGTCCCTCTTAACTCAAACAGTTGTCAGACCTCCAAGACTCTGCATCATAGCAATATTGAAAATGGAAGAACTGGGACACTGAGCCAACTAAAGCTGTCCCCTCTCTGTTCTGCTGGCTCACCGTTCTTCTCATACCTCCCTTTAATGAAGCATTCTCAGAAGAACAATGACTGTTTTTTATTGTCGCACATCCAGGCATGATGTAACATTTTCATGTGCAGACACAACTCTTCAGAGGACGGGGTTGTTATTATCATAGAGGACTTGGAGAGGAGGAAGTGCCAGCAGGCTTTCGCTTTATTATTGTTTTCATGTTCCTCTTGCTTTAATGATCAAATGCCCTCTGGTGGCTAAAATGAGTCATGTGCATTTTAAAACTCCAGCAGTACCCTCCAAACAATTACTCCTCTGCTTTGCTCTGATTCTCTTGGGATCTGTTTGGTTTGGTGAGAAGCAAAACATAAATGACTCACGCATTTCTGAAAATTACTCAGCAAGTTTATCCTCTTTAAAGTAGAGCAGCAGATTTTCTTGACAATACATGTTAAATAATAATTAAGTTTTTGATTCTTTGGTAGTATCAACTCATTTAGATAAGTCTTTAATAATTTAAAAAGATGTTAATATTAAATCTTTCTTTCTCAGACCATGTTTAAATAAACATTTTGCGGTGATTAAAATAAATAGTTAGGTTTGAGGGAATCTTTTTTCTGCACGTTACAGCAATTTAATGAGGTTGAGGTCTGAACTTTGACAGGGCCACTGAAAAACCCGGATTCTTCCCCAATTTTCAGCCTTTCCACTGTAAATTTGTTCCTCAAATTCACTCAACCTTTTGCTGTCAGACGGATTTTTTGATATCTAACTTCAGAGTATTTTGGTATACTGAGGAATTCATGGTTGGCTTAATAAATGGAAGACGCCTTTAGGTCCAGTGGCTGGAAAACAAGACTAAAATATAATTTCTCTGCAGCTACATTTGATAGATGGCATGAGATGGTTTTTGCTGATATGCTGTTTGTTTATTTTCCAAAAGTTGCACGGTGCATTATTATCCAACTTCACTTCCTTTCTCTCATTTCTCCAAGGGACATTGTTCCAGAGCTCTTGTGAGTTATTTAGAAGCAACTTTGCAAACTTGAGCAGAGATGCCATATTTATTGCAAGAGAGAAGAGGTTTTTACTTTGCATTTCTTCCACATAAACCACACCTTGTCACTATTTTTCTGTCTCTGCTTGTGTATAATCACTAATAAACGTAGTAATTGTTTTATCATAAACTTTGCCATAACTGGTTAATCGTAAATGAAGGTCTTTCAGTTTGTGCAATTATAACCATCTCTAGGTAGAAATCAATAACAACACCAGAATTGAGTAGTCTTTTAATAACACACAAGAGGCAGGTCAATGTAATACACATCCATCTCACTCAAGGTGCAATACAGGATATAAAAACATGCCGCTAAGCGACCTGGGAAATATGGTAGATCGTCCACTCCCAGCACACAATGTTTCTCAGATTTATGGACATTTGCATGTGATGTCTTTCCCAGTAAACCTGTTGTTATCACACAGGTGTCTCCTCTCAGACCAGCTAACCGGATAAACAGCTGCTGTCAGAGGTGATGATTATCGGTTAATCAAGTGCTCCAATTAGCAGCACTTTGCTGTTACTTTTGCTCTTCAGTCTTGTGAGAGGGGTTCAGGTGCACTCAGTTTGTCACACACGGTTTTACCATTGAGGATTCGTTTTTCTCTAATAAGTACAGACTATGGAGTGTTTTTTGTAATCTTAAGGATACATTTAAAACAACAAAATTAATTTTAAAAATTATATGATTTGTAAAACACAAGAAATTAAAGCTGGTACCCCTTATTGTTTACATTGTTGATTTGTAATTTTGGTGCTAGTTTTGTTTCTGCACCTAAACAAGCAAAATGACTACATTCAGAGTCTGGGGTATTATTTTATAACCTAACCCTGTTGAAGCTTCTCCACATCTTTATTCCTGATGTGTTTGCTGCGTTTCCTGCTATTCCTGATGCTTTTTTTTTTTATTAAATAATGACCTCCAGTGAACCTCTGTGGCCTTCATAGAACAGATGTACAGAGATTAAAGTGCACACAGGAGAACTGTATGTATTAATAGGGTGGCTTTTAGGCTAATGGTGGCACTGGATTTCATTAAGAGGGTTGAATAGAAATAAATGGCAAACATTTCTGATCCTGTTAAATTTTTTTGAAAACCATGATATGCACTAGTTTGTGTTCATAAAAAGTACAAGTAAAACAACATATTTGTGACTGTGACAAGGCAGAAAGTTAAAAATTTTAACAAGTGTTTTTGCAAGGGAATTTCTAATAAAGTGGTCCTCCAAAAAATGCCATTGTTAAATTCAAACCATTTGTTTATTATTTTGTTTTTATTGCTTAATTGTATTGGTATTGCAAAAACATATTTATTGTTTGGATAATATTTAATCTCTAGAAGTGGTTTTAAAGTTGTTTGCGTTATAAAAGATACCTATAGAGGATAGAAATGAGTAATTTGAGCAGTTCTTTGTGTAAATGTCAGACATGAAAGAAAACATTGTTCTTTAAATGAACACTTAGCAGAACTCAGGGAAGTTCAGAGAAAAGAAACCACTGTGAAATTATGTTTTGTTTTCTTAGCTGCCACAAAGCCCTGTCCTTTGGGAGAAGCTATTCATGTAATGGTCAATCAATACGTTTCCATGCAGCACAAAGAGGTTTATCTCCTTTTGTGACCCTGCAAGCATATAGAGGGCTTAGGATGAATCATGTCAGGGGACATAGAGTAAGACCTTGTGGAAACTCTTTCTCATGCCAGAACAAAAGGACTCAGTCCTCATGTAACCAAAACTGTAAAATCAGAGACATAAAAGAACTTGAAATCCATCAATTAGCTTGGCCGCTGACACACCCATTAAAACAGAGCAAACCGGGCCAAGCAGTGAAACCAGAGCTGTCTCCGAAGTAGGCCATCAACTATTCATTCTGTTGTGGCGGCCGACACCTATCAGGTCCGATGCAGTGTGTACTGATTTGAGTTCGCTTTATGACCGCTCGTGTTTTACAGGAATCCCAGCTGACTGTGGCTGCTGCTCCACAAGGGAGATGAGGAGGCAGAAAGAGTCAAACGACTCTTGGAAGCCATTACACAGATTGCTCCGAGGGACGACTGGCGCCATGCATATTTAATGATTGTGGTCCAGTTTTTTGATAATTTATAGGTGTTCAAGGAAAACCCATGACAAGCCATCAAATGGCTCACTATGGATAAAAACGATTTGTCATAGTTTTGAAATATTCATCATATGACTTATTAATTTTCCTCATGCCTTATATATTTGAATTGTCAATAATGATGGCAACTGAGTGTATTTCATCAAAACAACCTGTGACATCGTCGCTTAAAGGTCACAAAACAAAAATTGATGACAAAGCTTTTTAACTTCACATTAAGAAATCAGAGAAGAGTGAGTAATGCTGAATGAGTAATTTATTTACGTGTATAAAACAAGAAAACAATACAGTTATTCTATGTGTTCATATACATAATTTATTTTTTTTTTTACTAAGGTTCCCTGAATTTGTTCACTTCTCTGTCTCCATGGTGCCTTCTACATATTTATAGGATATCTCAACTGCTACTCCATAAATAAATCACCAAGTACTCCAGGTAACAGTTCAGGCTTGTCAAAAAAGTTTGTTTTTCCAACACATAGTAAGGATAAAAGGAAAAATACACTCTTTGTCTGTTTTTTTACCAAAGGGATTTTACCAAAGATTATTTGTAAACTCAATTAAACCTACCCATATGCATATGGGGAGGTATAACTGTTGAAACGCAGACTTTCAACAGTATAATGCTAATAGGCATCGTTATAACAACAAAATATTCTACCGGTTTAAATTTTCAGTTTTTCTTGCTTCAGGTATACACAAAACCCTAGAACCTGACAATGTATTTTCTTTTTACCATGGTTGTACATGCACATAAAAAACAAACACCATACACTACAAATAGTTGTAATTATTTTTAAAATTCATTTATAACGTATATTTGTAGCACAATGTAATACAAACCAAACCTTTTCTAAACCTTGAGGTCACTGTCCAGAGATATGTAAAAAAAACAACAACAAAAAAAAACAACAAATGTATGAAAACCCTGTGAAAATTGCACACGCAAATTGCACACCCCTTAAAGATGAGTTAGGAAACAATAACAAACCCAATGCTTGCATGAAATTATTCATAATAATCGATTGTCAAGATATCAAGATCTCTTAAAAATTTAACAGGGCTTATTATCTTAAATGCCATGAATAAGACAAATATCACTTTGTTGCTCAAAAGAATGTTAATGAATTTAACAGTAACTATAGCATATCCTTCTTTATAGAGATATCCATTTATATTCATCTTCAGAGAGATGAATATTCATAATTTCATTCTGTTTTTTATGAGTGCATTTATTTGATGTGTGTGAATGTACCTTTGTCTTTAGACTTTCAAACAGTCCACATAAAGCTGGTGAATGATAGTATGGCACCTTTTACCTGATGTTGTGAAATGGTGGCTGTTTGATAGATCAGCTATCATGTTTATTGTTCTTATTAACAGAGAACTTGCCTGGCTACAAACTCAAAGAAACTGGTCTGACATTTGGAAAATGTGAAAATTGTTACTTATCTGTTATCTGTTTAGTTTAGCTCAGATTAGATTATATTAGCTTAGTTTAGTTTGTCTAAGCTTAGACAGTAACTTTTGAGATTTATGCTTCATGTTTGAGCGTATTATCAAGTATTTTGCTTACAGTACCTTTTACATTACTGGGTAACCAGGAAACACATCCCTTTCAAAAGCTAAGCTCTCTAAAGGTTCTTCTAAGGTTACACAGAGCAAAACCTACAGAAAACTTCAGGGAACATCCTCTAGGGGTTAATGTTTTGTTCTGGGTTATGGAACAATAAGGAATGTTCCTTGAATGCTAAATTAGGGTGGGAATTGAAAATTAACCAAATGTCCTTGGAGGTTTCCCAAACATTGCCTTGTGAACTTGGTAGAGCTTTAGATTTACTGCCTGTCGCTTTACAAGGTACAACTTCTTCTTTTGCCATCATAACCACTTTTATTCTTCTTGGTATAGATGCCACACAACTTTGACCCTACCGTCTCAAATGTTGCTACTAAACCTGTGTCAACAGACTAGGCAACATTTTCCAATCTGACACTTTTCTGTGCAAATTACAGTAACAGTTTCCTGTTCCTAGCTAACAAAAGTGACACTGAGGTGTTGGTTTCCTGAATCCGATCTCCTCTTAGATTTCACGTGTAGTGTATTCAGAAATAGTATTCTGAATCCTTTGGCGCTAACAAAGCGTAATTAAACCAAACATCGCCCTTCTATTATCTCGAACCAATTTATCATTCTCCTTTGACATCAACATGGCATTTACAATCCAGATATCAAATATAAGTAGAAATTCAGTATCTGTAGATTGTGAGGTTGAATTTCTAAAACCATGGGTCTAATACTATAATACTTGAACTACTAGTACTGCTACTAGCTTAGTGTAGTAGTGCACTTACTTAGGACTAGTATTTTATGAGTTTTTGGTATCTTAAGCTGTAGGTTTTAGGAAACTCAAATTTTGTGCAACCAGTTTCTTTGGCTTTGGGGCTGGCAATTTTCACTGAATCTCAACGTTTTTGTTCCAACATTATTAAGATTATTTCTTTTTTTTCACCTTCCATTTTTCATAGCGTTATGGCTGTCTAGTGTAAGAAAACTAGCTCTCAGCCCTTAGGCCAGCATGACCGTTTCCTAGAATATGGAACCATCCCTGAACATATCCCCCAGTGTTCACCTGATACAGCGCATGTAAAATTAGATCAAAGAAGGCAACATTGAAATGAGGAAGTTATGTCTCCAATAAGTTAACACTGAGCTCTAATCCTTCTTACATCTGCTGTGGTAACTAAATATGGTGTTGTCTATCCAGCGGCGGAACTTGGACACGGCAGTGTAGACTCCAGGAAATTGAGCGTCAGCACATCCTCTTCCCCACGAAACCACTCCATATGCCCGCCCGTTACAGACAAGTGGGCCACCTGAGTCTCCCTAAAAGAACAGCATAAAGGACCATCAGGAGTTATACAGTATATTAGTAACATATGTTGATTTCTGTTGAGAATTTAAAGGAAAGATAACATTTGTCCGCCTTGATCTTCATCAGCTCCCTGTTAAATCTTGAAGATGAATTAAAATTCACCTTCTTACATATAAATTCCTTGATAACTAAGCTGCATTATATAGTAGAGATTTGATTGTTTCACATGTTCCCAACTGAACTCTTTGCTTTCAAATTGCAGGTTTACTGGTGGCTCCTATAATTTTTTAAAACTACAATGGGAGGTAGAAACCTTAGTTATCAGGCTTCTGTCCAGTGGATCCAGCTCCCACTTTTAGTCAATAAACCAGACACATTGTCTACTTCAAAAGACCAGGCTTAAAACTTTCCTTTTTGATAAAACTTATGGTCAGTCATTATCTGCAGTTATTTTTGCCACTAACTTTATGTTCTGTCTGTGTTTTTTTCTTTTCATACAGGTTGTATCTGACTCATTTCTGTCGCCTTCTTTGAGGGGGCATTGGCTGAGCTGTTACTGCCAATAGCTCGATATTCTCTCTTTAGATCATAAACTTGGAAACTTGTGCCTGTCTTTCTATGTTTAAACATTTCTCTCTCCTAAAGTAACTATTTACAATTTATTGCTTAACATGTTTCCAGAAGAAAACATATTTATTTATTTATTGTTGGACACTTTTAGAGGAACAAGAGCAGTACAAAGACAACATTGATTTTGACTTTTTCATCAGGACTACTGAGAGCAATAACACCAGCCTATGTAGCTTGTAAATGGAACGTGATTTCCCCCATGTATCCTTTATTGGACAAAACTGAATTTTACTGACTGGGAAAACAATAAAAACACTTACAGTGTATTAAACAGTCTCTTTTTGAACAATGTACAAAATAAATTAGAAACGTGTTTGACTGACCAACCAGTCAAACACACAGAGACCTCCACACTTACTGGTGGCCCTGCTGACTTAATCCAATATTAAGATGTCTTTTTATTGTTACAAAATAACTGCTGTCACAAATATTAGCATCCTTAGCAATTTCTATAAAATAAGTGTAAAATAATTTTTGAATATGTCTTAGAGTTGATAAGTGTCTAGGAACATTTAATTAGTAGTGTACATTTTGTTTTTGTGTCAATATGTTATAAATTTCATGTGCTACTTAGTTCAATTTAACTTGGCCATTCTTTGAAAGAGGAAGCACATCCCATTTCTGTAAGGCAGACGTGTGTTCATCTTTACAAGTCGGGAATGTACCAGAGGATGTGTCCCCGAGTTTTAGCACAATGGATAGTGAAGACAGTGGTTAGGAAAGGGTGAAAATGATCAAAAACTTCCTGTTTGAGAATCATTTCTCCATACTAACCATCATCTATTATACATGCAAAGTAGTTTTGTTGGAAAAAATGCCATAAAAATGTATTTCCTGTCCTACCATCACAAACATAACAATGCAAGCCTAGAGAAATCCATTGAGACTTCAACCGGATGAAACCAATATTAAATTTTGTGGCAATATAAACAATCCATGTGGGTTTCCCATAAAACAAGGGATGAAGATTAGCTAAATGCTTAAGTGTGGTGGTGGATCTGTGATGATGTGGGCCTTTTTGTATTACAAAGGTATTTTTGGGCTTTTTACAAAAGGCTTTTTGAGATCTTTTAATAAAGGTTTGATTGCTTCTACAAGAAAACTGAAAAAAGGGTAACAATATAGCCATACTAACAAAAAAAATGGTTCACTAGACACTATATCAATAGCATAAATGCAAGTCTGGCCTTTTCTGTCTCTGTAAGAATACTTTATTTATACACTGAATAAAGTAACAGAAGACCTCTTACCTGACAGGCGTCCTTTCCACCCATGTTGTAGCCGGCACAAAGCATTCTGTCAGTGATGCGGCCATTAAAGGACTCAGTGCTGTTACATTTCTCTGTAGACACAATAGGAAGTGTGACAGTCCGAAGGGTGGCTGGAATCTGGCCCCCAGTGGGGCTGGTATATCCCCAACCCGACACTCGACACATTTCGCCCTCCTCTATGGAGGCATCCTGCCTGGGCAGCAGAACGACGGACACGTAGTTGTTCAGGTAGATGGGTGCCCTTAACTAGAAACAGAGTAGAGAGTGGTCGTTTTGTGATCAGATGAATTCAGGAAAAGATTCTGCCAGATGATTTGCATTCTGTACCTTAATGAGCATGATGTCACTGTTGTTTGTCGTGCTGTTGTGCTCAGGGTGGGGCACCAAAAAGTGGGGGAACACTTCCTGCTCTGTCCCTTCATAAATGGATAAAGAGTAGTCTCCTGCTACTACCACCATTTTGCTTATCCTGCAGGCAAAACAAGGTGTACTGCATTAATGCCAGGAGTTGTTCATGCATATCTTAAAAAGGTGTGCCCAAATACCATAGTAACAGTTACAATTATGGTAAAAAGAGAGAATGTTTTTTTCAAATTTAAGGCTACAATAAAAATAATCTTGTCTTCATCAAGTCCTGAAATTGTTTAAATCAAACTTCAGGTGTACAAGAACACACAACAGAATCCAGACTGTCATAATTTATAGCAAAAAAAAATAAAATAAAAGAGAAATGAAAACGCTTTGAGTAAAATCATTTCATACACCTCTGATAATTCGGTTTAATTTAGCTTGGAAAGAAACAGGCAGGCGTTATAAATTAATAAGGAAGTATAATTAAGCCAGTATTAAAACAATGTCAGTATACAGTGACACAGGTTGCTTAAAAATGTAAAATATTAAAAAATATTTCACCATAAATATTGACCTCTACAAATGGAGAAAACTATTGCTTATGTGGAAGGATTACCAGGAGAGTCTCTTCGTCAAATAAATATGACAGCAACATTTTCAAAGTTGCATATGAATGATAGTAGAGGGAATGTTTTGTCAAAATTATATGTTATAGGTAGAACAAACACCTCATGTCGATGGTAGGGGGCAATAATTTCTGAGAGTTTCTGCTGTTTTAGATTTTGGGCACAAATTCTCATAAACTGAAGTCTGAAAAACCAATTACTTGTACTTTCTACGATTTGTTTCATAAAGAAAACATTTAATTTTTTCTTCAAGCTTTACTGACTCACTGCACAAAACGGCAATGTTACACTACTCAAACCTATTGACCTCACACTGGCAACCTAGTTACAAAAATGAACCAGAAAATTATTTTCCCCTCACAAGTCTGCTGAATGCCACACCTGGCCGATGGAGAAGGGGTCAGACTAAGCGCAAAAAATGTTATAAATGCCCATTACAGAATGATTGAGGAGTCTGCAGAGAAGGTAGAAAGCTGCTGGGAATGCTGCAGGCTGACCTGAACCAGGTCAAGTACTATTCATCTGTTTTTCTAAGCCACATCATAAAATGGCACACCAGACAGTGAAAAGAGACATAGTTATACTCTTAACTGTTTCATATTCTTTCACATTGCCACTACAAATCTTGGGTGTATTTTGTGGTATTTTATGTGATTGATATCATATCAATTAATTACTCCCATTAATTATTTTTCAAATATCCTTCTGTACCAGTCTGAGCCTGGGATGCAAAGAGAAATGGGCACAAATTTCAGTCTCCAAATTTGCCAATTACGTCAAACTACTACTTCCCCATCTCCAATACTTCGAAGAAACTTTCTAGGATTGTTCTTGATGGCAGTCTGATGAACAAAATACCTCCAAAAGACTTGCACTCCTATTAGACTGGCATTCATTGTTGCTAAATTTATTTCTACATAGCATTAAGTCAGGAGGTTTAATACAAACTAGTATCACACTTGACAAATGCTTTTTGTAAAACATAAAGAAATAACATTTTAAATTAAGCATTTTTTTGTTCGGCTTCATAATTATGCAATACTTTGTTGTAGTCTCATGAAATCCTAGTAAAATACATTGAAATTTGTGGTACTTAAGTGACAAAATCTGAAAAGGCTTAACTGGAATAAATACTTTTTCAATACAACGTAAAAGATCTATTTTGGGTTCAGTACATAGGAAAAAATGTGTAGAAAGTGTTTGTGTTTTGTTTTTTCTGATGTGCCTGGAGCTGTAATCGGACCTCTGATGTTTTCTTATGTTTTCTCTCTCTTATTATGGATAAGAGAGCGCATTTGTAAAATTCTAAAACATTCACAGTTTTTGGTGGAACTCTGCTCTTTGTTAACTGAAAGGGAAGAAAGCAAAACAGATATCCGGGAACCCGACAACACTTACAGCCGCTCACTGATTGTCATTTAACAATAGGTACTGTACAAAGTATCAGTTAGCTGATGTAACAACATTATCTGGATTAAATGCCAAACACTGTGTGAATTGATTGCCTCCTTGCAGGCACATTTATTTGCTTGTAATCCGTATAAAAGTGTGTTGTCTGTGAGCCTTGACGCCACTGTCGTGCATGTGTCAGATTGCAGAAGCAGAGAGCTCCATTGTGTGATGGGTGTCATTTTTCATTTGCTTTATTTCAGCCCTGGCATTAATAGAACTTAGCATCTGATATGGCTGGAGATTCCTGGACCCAAGACAGTAAAGCCGAGAACTTTTTGTGCCACAAGACTTCTCTGTTTATTATAACTTCCTTAAAAAAACAACCTCAAGCTGGACCCTGAAGCTAAACTGTGACCTGGGATTTATTTCACCTCTTTATTGAGTATGTGCTTTTGCAGGAGGTTATGCAACATCTATTTTCTGCAGAAGCAAACAAGAAGAAGAAAACTAGCTCACCCAATGTTACAGTGTGCTGCTGTGACTACCCAGAATCTGTTAATCAGGAAGCCCCCGCAGAAGTGCTGGCGGTTCATCGTCTGTAATGATACAATGTACCTGATGGAATGAGGAACCGGCGCGTAGCCTCCCACTATGCGTTCCTGTGCAAAGCCCTGACCTGTGACACACAGAGAGGTACAGAAGGAATTAACTCTGGCAGGAAAACACAGAGCTGACACAGTTGTGTTTTCATTTGTCACAGAAAACACACAAATCTTTGCCGTGCAGATTCCTTTCACTCAGCAGATCGATGAAGGACGATCTCATCCCAGAGCTGCATTGATTCCCAGCAAGGACGAATCTCAGCATCGTTCTCTGGTGTTTGTTTTGAGTAAGCCAAAGACCTACCAGTGTCACGTTTTGTCACATTACAACCCGAAACACCAATGTATGTTATTTGGATTTTAGTTGGCAGAACAACACAAAGACATGACATATAAGTCAAGGAGTTTATTATTTGATTTCAGTTCAAATAAATGTATGTAAATATGAGACAAACATAGTTATTGGTTTGTACTGGTAATAGAAGTTAGCCTGGTCACTAGACAGAAATTACCAAGCAAACCCAACATTGAACCAAATGGAAAACAATATGAGATAAAGTTGCTTCCAACTGATCTACAATTACACAATAACAGATAATATACAGTAGAGTATCTACAGTCAGAGCTGCCACATACTCTGTAATTTCAGTGAACACATTAACATTACCAACACAATAAACATTTTCTAGCTGCAAACTAGAACCTGCTCACAGTTGTGCTCAGTGACTAATACAAACCTGTGGGAAAAAATTGTCCAAGAGATATTTTATATATTTAGAATAAAAAATTAAAATCAAATGGAAGAGGATGACAGAATAAACAAACAAAAATCAGCTGCATAACAGAAACAATGATATATGGTCCTGCGTTTCTGCAATAGAGCAATGAATCTCAAACCTCCATTTGCCAAAGCTAATCTGTCATTGTATTTATTGTAAATCATGACATTTTAATCCTGAGTCCATGCCTCAAAAATCATAAGATGTAAGATGTAGTTTGGGATTTTATTTGGTTCACAATTTAAGAGATTTTCAGTTATTTTCCCAAAACGAACTAAAATATGCCTTTTATTGCATTTATTTAAGTATGGATGATTCTAAAAAGATTTCCATCCATCCACAGTGTGGTGGAGTAATCTTCTTAATTCTTCGAGTTAATGAACAAACCCAGAGCTGTAGCTCACAGCGACTAAGAGCAATTGATCAGAAGCTATTATTAGCAGCTCTGCTGCATGTTGAGACCAACATGGAGACCTCGTACAGTGCATGAAGTACAGACTGGAAGTTAAAGAGCATTATATAAGACCTTGGAACCTTACCTTTGGTATTTGCTTTTAGAAAGACCACCAGTGAACAATAAGGATATTGATGCTTTAATACCAGCTAAATAGGAGAATGTAGCAGTTTCAACAACTTCTTTCACTTTGTAGGTTAAAACCCAGAGATATCCCATTTTACGCCGGCTCTAGTTCCTTATTGCGCTTCCCAGGCATGTTTTAGGGTTGTGACAAATTTTCTTGGCACAAATCAGGGCGTCAGCCTCAATTACTCATTTGTTATTGTTGTCATGAGCTCTTGTCTATTGTTGCATAGGTCTCAAGTTATTTTTGTGAACAAGGTCACTTTCTCTCTCCTTTTCATTTTGGAAATCTCTTCATTTAAAAAATGACACATTTTGTTACTTCATAACCTTCAAACATCCCTCGTCACAGATCATTACCGTACATAATATAAAGTTTCACATTCATTAATTTGGTTTTAAAAATATTCAACAAAGTAACATTTCTAAATTCCTTTTCTGAAATCTCCCAATTTTTTTATTTCAAGAAGACATCTCTAACCTCCATTTTCTGCTGTGTTATTACTCTGCTTATGATAAGATGCTCAGTCGTACTCTGATGTAAAAGCCTCTGATTCACACTTTTGCTCTCAGCAGAGCATCAAAGCTGCTAATCTCAAAATGTGCTAAAAGGGATGCTTTCAAAAATTCATCAGGAACATCAGTAATACATTAGGTACACATCCATGCATGTTCATTTCAAGAACATGATTATGTTGGGTAAACTCAGACTGTTATGTTGCAACAACCTCTCTTTCCTCCCAATCTAAGGTCACTTAAAGCCTTTTGATTTCAATTTATTAAAAGAAGTGTACTTACAGTTCACAGCCAGGACTTTCAGCAATATACAGAGCAATAAAGACGCCACGTTCATGATGACACAAAGAAGGAGCAGTCTTCCCACAGCAAGAGGCTTAAACTGTGTGATACCTGTCTAATTTAAGGGGAAGGCATCTCACCTGCACTCTCAGGTTTCCAATAGTTTCTATTTCCGTTTCCATGGTCACGTCCTTCTCAGGCCAATATATAATTGAACCGTCCTTAACATTGTTCTTTGGTCTCACTGCTTCCATGACCTAATCATGGAATCATAGGTGTTTAGTTGTACAGTTTTCTGCTGGTTCTTTTCCTCTCATGTAAAATGGTCCACAGGGACCATAAGCCTGAAAGTTCCAGCTATTTGTTAACTTTAATGTGTCATTTGTCTTCTTCTCTGATGTCGTATGGCCGGTGTTTGACTTACTGTGACCAAAGATGGCTGAAGCTTTTAATACGGATCAAATGTGCTGCTATCTTGATAAATGAGAAGAGAAAGAGGAAGGCTCTCTGTTGCTGTTCATCACTGTCCAAGCTCCTCACTGATTTCCCCAGGAAGGATTACAATAAGGGTCTTGGCAGCTAAAAGCTGTTGGATCAGGCCGGGTCAAGGCAGCATGTCTGGAGCCTGCCGTCATTAAAAATGGAACAGGTTTCATCTCATCTGCCATCCCTCTGAGGAGTTCCTGATCTCAGACGGGTAATAGCCCTCCAAGCTGCCTTCGCTTGTGCTGAGAGCTGCAGCTGAGGTGTCTGTCATCCCCCTGGAAGCAGAAGTGTCTTTTTTTCTCTCCTCAGTTCAGGTGCTGCCATTACTGCACCAGGGTGCCTCCAAATCAATTCAGTTTGTTTGTGATGCACAAACTTACAATCAAAGTGATATCGAAGCACTTTACAAGTCAAATGGATTCAATTAATTCCAAATATGTTCAATCAAATCATGTCGTAATTGTTTCTGTTCATCTCTTGTCTTTCAAAAATCTGAGATTAAAACACAAAGACATCCAGCAACCTTTCCTTCTGGGTATGACTTCCCCAATGTGGATGTTTAGTTGTTTTTTTGAGTGAAACCTTTGTGATTGGGAGCTTTTTTTATTTATTTTTATCAAACCTTTGTTTGATCGCATAAAAAAACCCCATTAAGATTAAAACCTCTTTCACAAGGATGACCTGGCTTAGAAAGGCAGCAGCACACAAGACAAATAAACAGAAATAACAAAAGTAGACATTAGAACTATATATTTATGGCAACAATTTTCCAATGAAAGGCAGTAACTAAATTAAAAAACGGTGGCAATTTAAGATTTGAAACACATGCACTGTAGACATGATATTTGTTGTTTGTTTTTTTAATTTAAAAGCTAAATTAGGTAAATTTAGCTTTTATTTTCTTTGAGTTATCTTGCTTGTTGTGGTGTCATGAGCTCTTCCTGAAGCTAAATGCCTGTTTGTACAGAAGAAAGTTAAAATATGGCAAAAAAAAATTTAACACAATAAAATGGAGTCTATAGTCAAGATCAAATCACTGAAGAATCAATTTAATCTCTATACAGTGACTTGGCAGATGGTATGATACTGTTATTAATCCGTGAATAATTGGTCTCAGTTTTAACAAAAAATGAGTCAAACAAGTTATATAGATTATTTACATGTGTAATTTTAGCATTACCTGATACAAGAACCAAAAGAGGTCAGTCAGTGCATTTTATACATATGTATAGTTTAAAAGAAGAGAACACCTGTGTGTATTGCTTAGAGGTTAAAGGAAGAATAAGGTGAGAAAATAACCAGCTGTCCTTTCAGTTATCTGTAGCACAGGTTCTTAAACAAAGTTGTTCTCACACCAGTATCCCATTACTTTGGATCTGCCTTCCATTTCTATGGCATACAAAGATGCAGGGCTTCAGTAAGCAATTTCCCAGCGTTGCCTTTCTTTGATGAAACTGTAGCACATGCAGTTTCAGAAAATTACGTGGCATGACTGTCAGAACTTAGAGACACAACCAGACACCACCAGATGTTGCACCACTTCTATTTTTATCCAATCTTTTTTCTTTAGCAGGAAGTCCCTTGAGACAAAATCTCATTTTTGAAGGAAGCCTAGTATGTTCATGGGAATGCTTTGTAAATACTGCAGCAATGACCTGAAAATAATGTTACTTCATTTAATGCAAAGCTGTCCAGACGCTTTGCACAGGAGATGTTTAGGAGATCATTAAGTTTGAAAAAGAGAAAATAACAAGACAGTGATGTCACGGGAAAAGTAACATAACTTATGCTAATGTAAAACTATAAATGATTTTTATGCATCATTCAGAAAGTGAATTTATCATAAACAATTGCATATTTTACACATATGACAAATATGATGATTCACACAATCTTTATTTCCTCATGTTTAGGACCAGATAACACCACCTAATGCAGGCAGAGGATGAAAAAAGTGACAGCAGCTTCACTAAAGCAAAAAAAAAAGCAAATCAACATGAACATAAAAATGTTCTTCTGACAAAACATCTTAACTGCAAAGAAAATGGTAACTATATTTCCGAGTCAGAAAATGTGGAAACAGTATGAACATTTTGAAATAAAATAATAAATGTAACACAATGCATTGACTCAACTAAAGGCTTGTAGTTTTATGGGTGAGACATGTCATTTTTTTCCTTGCAATCTTCACAATGTTTGTGGCATGTTTTCAACAAGCTGCAGTTGATACAAAAGTGTTGCTGGCATAAATGATAGGTCTTTTTGACTTTGGTAAATTCAAATGCTGATTTACAATAACATTTATAAAACCGGAGTTAAAACATAACAATAGACAATAATAATGGCATATTGTGATGACCTGCTGTCCCATATTGGTTTTTGCACAGACGGGAGTGATTTAAATTCATATTTTGTGCATTTCCAGCAAAGCCACTGGAAATTTGAGTTATTTTCTTCCAATAAACAAGAGTCTAATATTTTATCCTGCCTGTAAACGGGTGAGGATCACCGAAGATTGAGGCGTTTCCAACCTAAATACTGCTGGACTAAAAAACTTGAGCCTACAAAGCAGAACAACACCTTATCTTTGTCATGTAGTAGGTCAGAGCGTGAGATGGTCAGAGGACACAGAACGATGGAAAGATAAATTTAACAAAAGATTTGTATAGGGATACAGTTACACTTAAAAAGCCAGGAGGAGAACACTGGTCTCACCAGACGCACAGAGGGGTTCAAGGTTTTCACCTTACGGTAAGCGGAAGATAATTAAATTAAACTCAACTCTTAATTATCACCGATCCAACACTGATTTACAATGCATATTTAATTTATGTAAATTTGCAAAAAATGCAGCTGCCATATTGAGTCAGATGAGATTCAAACTGTTAAACTGTTCAATATGTTTGTTTAGTCATGTTGAAATGACAATAGATGCTCCAATATGTACTGTAATAAAGCTCCAAAAATACATGCTTCTCTATTACAGATTATTTAACGTCAATAATGTCTCCTCAACAAATTGCAACAGTGCTGTTTATTCTGTCTTCAAAAGTATGCTCACGTAAGTTCTTTATTATATTTTAAAAATATAATCCCGACTAAAATCTTTGAACATTTTAAATGAATACAATACCTAAACTGGTGAACGCATTCCTGTGTGTAAACATAATTGTGTTGCATGTTGTCTTGTTTACAGTTAAGCCCTAAAAAGATTATGTCTTATGTGCAAAGTAATCTATTAATTTGAACAACACATTTCTTCTTACTTCTTAATATGCAATGAAGAGTTTTAACTGTAAAATGCTAAAGATAATTAAATTTCGAAATGAATATTTAAAAAAGATTTACTAAATTTGAGAGCTTTTTTTTTTTTTTAGAACTGACACCAACTTTAAATTGTTTTAAAAGATGTCCTTCTCATTTTCCAGAACTGAAAGAAAAAAAATTCACAAACCAGGGTTTAAGTAATTCAGGGCTCAACTAAGAATGGTGCGCATATGTGTATGCACCATATGCACACACACACATATGG
The DNA here is from genome assembly GCA_903067095.1 of Girardinus metallicus. Classification (NCBI taxonomy): domain Eukaryota; kingdom Metazoa; phylum Chordata; class Actinopteri; order Cyprinodontiformes; family Poeciliidae; genus Girardinus; species Girardinus metallicus. Next base: position 30,975 of record CAEGAE010025732.1, read on the forward strand.
TGCGCTTAAACCTCTTCTGGTCTAAAAACTTTCCTTGTAAGGACCAATAATCAGGGCCACATTCAGAAGAATGTGACCCCTGGGTTTGGGTGGGCCCAGTTTTGGTGCCCCACCAGAACAAGATTCTGTTACATGCGCTAATATATATAGCTGAACACCAACTTCAGGGGTTTTAGGCCTCATCTACATGAAATATATTTTCATATATAAAATTTATCTTTGCAGTCACACTTTATATAAAGTTACTAATAAATATGGCATAATTTCTAGAAATATTTCCATGCATACAGACCTGTATGTCATAATGTACAAAAAAAAATCACTGAAATGTGCAAGACAAAAGAAGATGTGGAGCTTTTATAAAAAGTCCACTGTTCTTCCATCTGGCGTCATTAGAGTTGAAAGTCAGGTTGGAGGTGAGGCTGTTTTTTTTTTTTAAATATCTCCCATGGTTTTCCCCACAGCTCGAAACATTATTATGATGACTGGGCCTCTGTCTTCTGCGTCAGTAAGCCTATATGTGAGCAGCCACCTGATAGGCTGAATAGGAGCCCAATCCTGCCCCTGTGCTGTTCCTATGATAAAGCATCATTTTTTAAGGTTATGGGTTTAGATTTGGTCTAGGTATTGAATTAAATTTGCGCACAACTACCAAACTTTTTCTTTTCTTTCTATGAAATGTTACAAGTGCCAAAACCTAAATACCCTCCTGCTCACTGCTGTGAACAGAAACCCTTAGTTCAAGGATCATCGGGGGTCAGGAGGTCCAACCGTACTCCATCAAATACCAGGCCTCCCTGCAGACTGAGAAAGGGGAGCACTATTGTGGAGGAACACTGGTGGACAAAGAGTGGGTGGTGTCTGCTGCCCACTGCTGGAGACCGTAAGAACTGAAATCAAATTGATGTTTGATTTAAATTGCATTTAATCTCAGTTTCATTTTCATTTTAGTTTTTATTTCATTTAGTCAATAAATTGTTCATTAAAGATGAATGAAAATGATAAAAAAAGTTTAAACTTCTAGCTGCCCCATATTCACATAAATAGAGAAAATAGCTGGAGTAGCTTCTTGACTCAAGACTATTACACTGACCAATAAGACTAATACAAAACAAAACATTAGCTTACTTAATACCACATTGCTTCATCATAATGATTTTCAAATTTCAATTCAGTTATTTTTATCTCACGGTCAATACTGTTTGATAAACTGACACTTTTTTAATACCACTTCCTTTTAAATATTCAAAACAGATTTTTACAAATCTGTTCTGATTATTGCTTGGTAAATTTTTCACATGCGATTTGTGCATACATTTTAAGATATTCTACTTAATTCATTACGTTTTAATATGTTTAACTGTATAAATATTGGGTTTATGTAATCACTTCCACTTTTGACTCTAACAGCTCTCTCCTGAAAAAAAGAAAAATCAGATCTATAAATGTTTTACAACTACTACCCCAGACTTCCACACAATACGTCAGCTATGGAACAATCATGTTTGACAAAAATACAAAGCCTTTCTATTTAGTCATTTCTTTACCTTGTTTAAAACAGCAATAGATTTGAATATTCTGATAATTGGATAATTGTTGCTCTTTCAATAGATTTGGGGATTTGAATGGGACTGTTTGTTTTTGACTCATAGGAGCCACTTGATGATTGTGGTGTTGAGTGAACACAGCCTGCGTGAAACAGAGGGATTTGAACAGACCTTCGGTGTCTCCAAAATATATGTGCACAACTATAACTACAAGACATTCAACAATGACATCATGCTTATTAAGGTTTGCAGAAGGGGAGCGGTGGTGAAATAATAAATAGCATGTAACAGAATTGACAAGGACTAGTTGCTCATGATTTCACTGGTTTGTGTTACAGCTAGATAGGCCAGCAGTGCTGAACGCCTACGTCCAGCAAGTGAGGCTGCCTGATGAAAGCACCCCCCAATTAAAAGGGGATGTTTGCACTGTGAGTGGGTGGGGTGTGACACAGATTTATAGTTACGTGCTGTCTCCGGTGCTCCGAGCTGTGGACGTGAAAGAAATATCAATCTGCTACTGGTACTACTGGGGCAGGATCACTGAGAACATGATATGTGCTGGATCTCCATATGGTGGCAAAGATTCCTGTCAGGTACAAAACAGTTATTCTTCAAGAGTATATGTCATTATGATCAACTTTTCCTACTGCTTTACAGTAATAGAAGAAAGTACACCCTCTTTGTATACTAGGGTTTCACATATCACCACACCTTAAAGCTGCAGTATGTAACTTTTAAGACAGACAATCTATGAATACAAATCAAGCACATCTGCCTTCTCCCAGCACTTAGTGCAGAAATACATTGCTCAGTCAGAAATAACCAATCAGAGCCAGGAGGAGGATCTTAGCGCTATCAATCACTCTCGTGTTCATCCCCTCCCCTTGCTCTTTGCAACGCTATAGCTGGTTCACCACTGCCACAAATGCTAAGGCTTCTCTGTTCAACAATGGCTGTACATATGAAACATTTTTTCATATATTTTCTTGCTATTTCTAAAAAGTGTCAGTTTGTTTTGTTTTTCAGAGAAAGATATTTCTGTGCTGTCTGTAACAGGTGTTAACATTTTATTGCCAAAAAAGAAAACAAACAAAAATTCCAATAATACAGAAAAACACTAGAGTCCTGAACAGAACTAGGATCCGTTACTACAGCAAGAAAAGCATCTGAACAAGACCAAAAATGTAGTTTCTGATGCAACACTTTTATTTCAGGTCTGACTAAGTAAGATGAGCTAATCATCCTGTCCTTGGTTATCCACAGGGAGACTCCGGGGGTCCACTTGTCTGCAATGGCAATTTTGAGGGGATTGTCTCCTGGGGCATCAGTTGTGCAAATCCATACTTCCCCGGTGTCTACACCAAAGTGAGGAACTATGTGCCATGGATCAAGTCTATCATCAATTCTGATTAAACATTTAGCTTTAATCTTAAAAACATCAAAACTTCAAACGCATAATTTTGCCTTCATATTTTCATGGCACTATAAATAACTTTTAGTATAGCATAATAGTAAATCATTGTGTGATTTTCATGTATTCATTTCTCCCATGCGTCATATAAAAGTCTTTCTTGCTTTTGTGGTTGTTTTGATGAAATATTATTGTCTTAGAATAAACTGTAGAACTACTTTTCTGAATGTCAAATAAATACAACTGAATTATTTAGGTGGTCACACTTAAGTAGTAATTTATTTGTTAAGAGATTTCTAACATATTCCTAAATAAATGCATTTTTATTGGATCTTGTTTTACTTAATAAAGAACAGCATTTTTATTTTAACAGTTATTGGCTCAAGATAAACTGCATGGTTAGCTAATGGTCTAAATGAGATCACTCAATTTTTTCTCTAAAAGTCATTTCATGTATGAATCTTTATGTAACAGTTAGCCCTAAATGATCTTTGGGGATGAAAGATTTGCAAATCCTTGTCTTGAATATGTATATTTCAAAGACTTTTGACATGTCCGCTTAACTGTATGGCATGCTTGAAAATGTTTTGACAAACAAATGCATATTGCTACTGAGTGAAAATTGTAATTTACAAAGTATGGCTGTTTAAATACACAGCGATTTTTTTTCTCATGGTCTGATATTAAATCAGACTCTCACCATTTCCTGTTTCGCTCTGTTTGGATTACCAGGACTATTTCTGTTTGCTAAGTTCCAGAAGTTTGCAAACATTTCCATAGTAATTGGTGTATTTTAACAATTAAAACCTTGGACCAGGTTGGGCACAGCTTCGGAAGACCACATCACAGTGCCACTGTTGTCAGCTAACAATAAGAAAGTAAGGCTATAATTGACACATACTAATCAAAGTGAGACTATCAAATTCAGTTGCAAAATTAAACACAAAAGCACGGAACCATCCTGTCATCCAGTTCAGCTGCTTGTGGGTTAAGTGTATAAATCACAGTGTAATAATTTTTAAATGTATATTTGCAGCAGTGTAGTGCTCTGTATGACGTAGCTCAAGTCATCTCAAACAGGTTTCTTTTACATGAGAATGAGTTTACTGTACTCTAATGGCTTCAACAATCCAACAGACACCTTCAGAATACGGTGGGAAAAAAATATTCGCATAATATTTTTGTAGCCAACAAATCTGAATTAATGTGCGATGTTTATATCAGTATGAACTAAAATCTCTGTGATATGATTCAGACACTTGTTGAACCTAAAAAGAATGTGTAAGTAATAAAGTAACCAGTGAATGCATATAGAATCAGATCGTCAGCACAGTTTTTTGGATAGCTGTCTTTACATTTAAAGTGTGACTATGATTAAATTGTCAAAACTTATATATGAAATGTAAGACTTGGGTTTTCTGCATTATACTACATTTTATTGCAGTATAATAGTAAAGGTAGACACACTCCTGCAGTTTGTCTTTTCCACCAGAGTTAACTGTTTTTCAAAATAAAGAATTTCTGCTGTTGCACTTTTTCAACGCCAGATGTCACTAAAAATAATGCTTAAAATACTAACTTCTGTGGCGCATGCGTAGATGGTGTTGTTTTTGTTGCGCTAACAGTGTGCTACCTTAGAACAGTAGGCCCGGGACTGAAGTTCACAGAAAGGGCTACTTGAGCCTCCTTTTCTGGGTTCATCATGTCTGTGAAACACGCCATTAACCGAGGGCTGGAGCTCGGCCGGTCTTTTCTTCAGATTGGTCTCCTTAAATCAGGCGGCCGAGTCGCAGCAAAGCTCCGAGCTGACCGTTTCCGTGTAGCCCCGTCGGTCCGCACCGTTCAGCCTCAGGCTTTCCTGCCGGCCCGGTACCGCTATTACCGCACCTCTCTGAGGGGTCTGGCGGCTCAGCTTCAGTCCGCCGGTTTTAGAAGGAGGTTTACCGGCGCGTCGCCTCGGAACAGGGCCGTGTTTCTGGCTTTTGGCCTCGGAGTGGGGCTTATCGAGCAGCAGCTGGAGGACGACAGACAGAGCGCTGCAACATGTCAAGAAATACAGGTGTGGTGACCTAAAGTTAGATTCTGATTCAGTAGTTCTGTTTCAAAGTCTTCAAGCAACCTGGACTGGTTTTAAAAATTCATGCTTGGTTTGGTCAGACCTCAATATAATTATTAAGCATTCCCCACATTCAGCATATTTTATTTTTAACCCAAAGGACAAATAAATGTTGTGGCCAGGAATGATCTCTTGTAGCAGTCAGTCTAGCAACAAATCTGAAGAAGCCTCTGACTGAAGACTATTGCTGTGAGAAGGGTATGAGTTTCATACCAATAGGACAATATTTGGGGAAAATAGATGGGGCATGCGATATTGGCAAACTAATAAATTTTTGGCAAATTAGTAGTGCATCCCACTCCAAACTTGAGTAAATAAAAATCTAAGAGTGAAATAACTTTTTCTTCATAATCACACTTGTTCTATGAACTGCTAGGATGAGTTTCTACTGGTACAGGTTTCATATCAGTAGGACAATAGACGGGGGATGCAGATATTGGCAGGCACAAAATCCATATTGCCAAAAAATGCATCCCCCTCGTAGCTTGAAGAAACAAAGAGCTAAGAGTGAAATAACGTTTCTACATAACTACATTTGTTTTATGAGCTGCTGGTATGAGATTTATATCAGTAGGATAATTCTGGGGGGAAATAGATAAGGCATGCAGATATTGGCAAGCTAATAATTTGCTTTGCCAAAAAATGCACCCCCCCTGCTGACTTGGAGAAATAAAGAGTTAAGAGGGATGCCACCTTTTCTACATAATCACACTTGTTCTCTGAGCTACTGCTATAAATTTCATATCAACAGGACAATAGGCACAAAATGCAAATATTGGCAGGTTCAGAAATAAAATGCATCCCCTCCTACATTAATAGACTAGACAGTTAAAGGTGATATAAAATGTTCTACATAATGGACCTGTGTTTTGTCAGGCATTAAGCTATTATAGTGTTAAAAGAAAAAGCGGAGAATTGACTGTAAAACGTTCGACTCAATAAATCTGCAAAATAAAACCCACCGTTTTAGGGCTGACATGGTTAAGAAACATGATAATGTTACAAATATCTTTAAAAGTTGCCCCTTTGGTCATATTTCAGTCTATTTTCTCATCAGTATGCCAGAGTTTAGAGCGATGTGCGCTACCGCGACAGGCCATGAAATTCTCGGCAGGCATGCGTTTCTCGGCAGAACACCGGGAGTCCTTGCTCTGTTATGAGAATGTAAAAAATCAGCTGTAGCACTCCCTTTGCTGCAAAAACCAATCTTCAGAAGAGCATGTTTACTGCAGCAGTGGTACATGTTTGGCTTAGAGATGGTTTGCCCAATATAAAGTGAAAACGATCCAATTTAGTTAGAAATGTCTTGTAATCTGTTTTTCTTCCGTATGTGCAGGCTGTGTTTAAGAAGAAAAAAATCCAGAGCACACTGAGACCTTTCACCTCTGGATTCAAACTGGAGGACTACGTTATAGGGAACCAGATCGGTAAAGGCTCCAATGCGGCCGTGTACGAGGCTGCAGCTCAGTTTGCTCACCCTAAGGAGACGGAGAGAGACTCGACGCTGGTGGAACTAAGGGACAGTGAAGAGGAAGTCCAGAAAGTGCGATCTCCGTCATGCTGCTCCTTAAGAAACTTCCCCTTGGCTATCAAAATGTTGTGGAACTTTGGGGTGAGTAATCTGCAGCAAATGTTGTTATAAGTGATGAATAAAAGCTTTAAAAAAAACGGCTCAAATTATTAGTGGTGCTTTCTGAATCAATTGAAAATGCTCAAAAATTGATTTTATTCAGTCAAATTTTTTTAGCAAAATTATATTTTTTATTTTTTTATTTTATTATTATTTAAGAGAAAGTTAGGCAGCTACGCTAGCCTAATACGGGTAATTTAGGTGGCAGAATTTTGTGCACAAACCTATTTTTGTTTAAATTTAAACTGATGGAACATTCTAATTTTTGGTGTTTTTTGCACACAGGCTGGATCTTCCAGTGAGGCGATATTAAAATCTATGTCACAAGAACTTGTCCCATCTGGTCGTCTGGCCTTAAAACAGGAAAAAGAGCAGGTTTCCCTGGATGGGTAAATATTATGTGTTCGGATTCTTGTAATCCTGCCCTGCTGTACAGATCAAAGAACTACAAACATGCTGATTAATCCTTCTGGTCTCTCTGTAATGCAGACATTTCGGAGTGCTTCCCAGAAGAGTTTCAGCTCACCCAAATGTGATCAGAGTGTATCGGGCTTTCACCGCAGACGTGCCGCTGCTACCAGGTGCGCAGGAGGAGTATCCAGATGTGCTGCCAGCCAGGCTCAACCCCACGGGCCTTGGAAACAATCGCACTCTTTTCCTAGTCATGAAAAAGTATGGCTCGAAAAAGTTAAATATGGCTTGCCATATTTAATCTAAAACATCCCACTGGTTTATATTATCAGGTTTAACACATGCAGTGCTTCATTGAGCTCCTGTTGTTTTTGTTTTATAGCTATCCCTGCACACTGCGGCAGTACCTGCAGGTTTCCACACCCAACCGCAGGCAAGGCTCTCTGATGGTGCTGCAGCTCCTGGAGGGGGTGGACCATCTGTGCAGGCAGGGTGTTGCTCACAGGGATCTGAAGTCTGACAACATACTGCTAGAGTTTGACTCAGGTCAAATGTGAAAACACACACACACACACAATAAACCCCATGTTAATCATGTTTGTATCAGGTTTTCTTTAACATTTTGGCCCTCTTTCCTTTATTTTTCTTGTAGGTGGCTGCCCCCGTTTGGTAATTACTGACTTCGGCTGCTGCCTGACCCAGAATGACTCCAGCTTACAGCTTCCATTTAACAGCATGTGGGTCAGCAGAGGAGGAAATGCTTCACTCATGGCTCCTGAGGTGAGTCTCAATACTTCAACCGCAGTAAATACTCTGACACAAGTGAAATATTTCAATTTGAGACTTCAGGAAGTCTCAAATTAAAATGGCTATGATGTACGATACCTCTTAAAGTGTCACTTTGTCACATTTTGTAATGCTAAAACTTCAAACCTCAATGTGTTTTATTGGAATATTTTGACTTTTTAACCCCTAAATAAAATTAGAATTCATTTTATTATCATACTGAATCCATCTGAGTGTAATCTAAACAGTTCAGCAAACCTGTGTGTGGAAAACTTAACATAAACTGAAGTATGTCGATTTAAGACATAATTTGGAGCTGGAGACATTAAGGGGAATCTTTGGGAAGATTTAAAACTTGATGGTTGTTTATCATGTTGTTTACTATTTATTGTGAAAATTTCTTATAAGAATTTTGATTTATCATTTTCAAAACAAATGTAATTAATATTGTTAAACACCTCCAAAACTGTCTGTATTGTTGCAACTGCTAGCTTTGATGTTTTTTCCACCTTTTGTTCAATTAGAGTATCATAAATTTGAAAATAAAATTAAATGTAGTTACTGTGTGCAGCGTAGTAATACAAAACACACTTCTTTATGTAACTGGTGACCTAAGGAGCTGCACTGCATATGGGAACGTTTTTACGACCAGTATTTGGGGCTTGTTGCGGTGCCCCTAAAAATATAAGTAATAAATGATTGTTATTGTCACTTTTCTTATCATCACAGTAATACCACAAAATATTGTGATAAAACCCTAAGTGTGTGTTCCCCATGTGTAGAGTTAATCAAGACATACCTTGTAAAACTTAATTTTCCTTTTGCTTGACTTTGTGTTGGATTATTGCATAAAAACCAAATAAACGCACTGAAGTTTGTTACTATTATGTAAAAAAATGTGAAAAAGCTGGATTGACATACGCATTTATGAACACACTTTGTGATAATTTATTAATGTGACAATAAAATGATGTGTTAAAACTCATTAAAATGTGTTATTCTTGTCTCCAGGTGGCGACTGCAGCTCCAGGCCCTGATGTGGTGATCGACTACACCAAGACGGATGCCTGGGCTGTTGGGGCAATCTCCTATGAGATATTTGGTCAGCAGAATCCTTTCTATGGAGCTGCGGGATTGCACAGCACAAACTACCAGGAGAAGCAGCTGCCTCCTCTTCCTGCCTGTGTTCCAGCTGATGTCCAGTTAGTCACTAAACTGCTACTCAGGAGGAACCCAAACAAGGTAAAAGCAGGCTCCTAACTGAAGGATAAGTTAGGACTAAAAAAAAAGTAGAAATAACTGGAATCTGCACTGAATGCATTATTCTTCCTCTGCAGCGCCCCAGTGCTCGTGTTGCAGCTAACATGCTGCATCTCAGCCTCTGGGGTCGCAAAGCCCTGGCTAATCAGGACAGCGCTGGCATGAGAAAGCTGGCTGATTGGCTGCTGTGCCAGTCGGCTGTGGTTCTCCTGCAGGGCTGCAGCGGCCCCAGTGGGAACAGAGTGGAGGCGGAGCTTCAGAGGAGCTTCCTGTCTAACCTAGATCTAGAAGAGCTGCGCGCCGCTGTAGGCTTCCTCCTTTATGGGCAAGATCAGAGCAGGGCCTGCATCATGTTTCCATAAATTCACTCAAAACTCAGAAAAGCATTGTGTGTTTAGTTAATAAGCTAGTACAAGTGTAACACTGTTAGTGTTGTGCATCTTTTTACCAGTTGCAAAACTGCAACTGGATTGTATTATCCTTCTGTACGTTGTACACAATATCCCACACAAGTCTTCAGTTGTGTTTCACTTAGCATATATCCACTTCTAACTAGTGCTCTGCATTTAAACCTCAGGGTAAAAGACATCTGTGTCTGTGCATCTGTTTTTCTTAATGTAATTCCCCCAAAATGAATTGTCGATAATAGAGAATACAGATGACTACTTGTAGTTGGGTTGTTAAAGATGTAAGATCTTTTTTTTTAACTACTACACATACAGTAATTTTTAAGCCACAAAGTTGAGACCAATGCAGATTTTAAATTAAAACAATGCATTGCACTTGTTAGGCTCTACTGTGTAGGGTAACATAGTTGCTATTTCCATTAAACACCTGGTTACCATTAAATGTAGATAGTTCTACATTTTTCTGCATGGTTTCTGAACACAATGCATGGAAAAATCTAAAAAAAAAAGATTTGTTTTGCTGTTTGCACTTTATGTCCAAGTTTGCACATTTGCTGAACTCTAACCAAATATTACAGATGGGGGTGGAGGTAAATTAAAATACTTAAATTTGTTAGTGTTAAGAAAATGTTTGAAAATAAAAGAATCTGAAATTCTGCAAGTCTGATTTTTTTTTTTTGTGTGTAGAAAAAATGTTTCGTTCAAAGAGGGAAGCTGAGTTGATGCTTGAATTCCTTTGCAGATTTCCTATGAAATGTTCTTTTTCATTTGTTCAAGCATAAAGCAATGGATAACTGTAGCTGTTGGGTTCACAGAACCAAATAAAAACAAGAAGACTTCAGTTTAGGAAACTTTATTAGAGATCCAATCTGACAGGAAAGAATCTTGTGGTAACCTAATATTTAACTTCAGAATTGAGGAAATGCGCTCATCGTAATTCATCTTCACACTACATTTAATACTCCTCTCCTTCCTCCTCTCCCTCACCCTCAATTGAGTCGACTCCCACCTCTTCATAATCCTTTTCCAGAGCCGCCATATCCTCCCTGGCTTCAGAGAACTCTCCTTCCTCCATCCCCTCACCCACATACCAGTGGACGAAGGCCCTCTTGGCGTACATCAGGTCAAACTTGTGGTCAAGCCTCGCCCAGGCCTCTGCAATGGCTGTGGTGTTGCTCAGCATGCACACCGCCCTCTGGACCTTGGCGAGGTCACCACCAGGAACCACAGTGGGCGGTTGGTAGTTGATGCCAACCTTGAAACCAGTGGGACACCAGTCCACGAACTGGATGGAGCGCTTGGTTTTAATGGTGGCGATGGCAGCGTTGACGTCTTTGGGAACAACGTCACCACGGTACAGAAGACAGCAGGCCATGTACTTGCCATGACGGGGGTCGCACTTCACCATCTGATTGGCTGGCTCAAAGCAGGCGTTGGTGATCTCAGCCACTGAGAGCTGCTCGTGGTAAGCCTTCTCAGCAGAGATCACAGGGGCGTAGGTGGCGAGAGGGAAGTGGATACGAGGGTACGGCACCAAGTTGGTCTGGAACTCTGTCAGATCAACGTTCAGGGCGCCATCAAAACGCAAGGAGGCGGTAATGGAGGACACAATCTGGCTGATCAGCCTGTTCAGGTTGGTGTAGGTGGGGCGCTCGATGTCGAGGTTTCTGCGGCAGATATCGTAGATGGCCTCGTTGTCCACCATGAAGGCGCAGTCGGAGTGCTCCAGGGTGGTGTGGGTGGTTAGGATGGAGTTGTAGGGCTCCACCACCGCGGTGGACACCTGAGGAGCCGGGTAGATGGAGAACTCCAGCTTGGACTTCTTGCCATAATCCACAGAGAGACGTTCCATCAGCAGGGAGGTGAAACCAGAACCGGTTCCACCCCCGAAGCTGTGGAAAACCAGGAAGCCCTGCAGGCCTGTGCACTGGTCAGCCTGGAGTAACAGAAACAACGTGAGCCTGCTGTATAAGTTATTGTAACTGTATTCATACTCTTTGGTTTGTGTTCAGAGCCCTTGAGATCCACTTCCAAGTTGTTTGGGGTTTGTCTCTAAGCTTCAAAGTTTTCATCTTAGCAAAATACCTTGAGGTCAGCCAGACTGGATGGAAAATATCAATTTTCCAGTCTTACCACAAATTTATGTTTGGATTTTGGTCTCAACTTTGAATGGAGTTTGACATGGCCCATATAGAGGTGCACAAAACTGATAATGTGATTTTTTTTTTTTCCAACCCTGCGATATATGTTGTAGTGCCCAGTGCTAACATCTGCTGCTGTGAGACTCTGGCTGAATGTGACATTTGTTTGAAAATGCAGGTTGATGGTATTTGGAAGATATTAGCCAAAAATGATTGGGCTCCAAACAGTCTTTACAATGTGAATATTGCACACACTTCAATAGATTTGTGATATACCGTGCAGCACTAAGCCCATCCTATACAGCATGGGACTGCCACCAAGTAAGTCATTTATGAGGATTTTGGATTCAGGACCAAAATGTTCAGCTTTGGTCTCTATGACCAAAGAATTTTCCCACCTAAGCTGTGGAATCTCTGCAGCTTAGGTGGTTGCTTCTCTGATTAATGCTCTCCTTGTGGGATCCATCAGTTTTGCACTGGGTTTATTTTTGGCGACTCAAACTAAAAGGTCTGAACACAAATGCATGCCACACTTTTCACATTTTTATTTGCTAAAAGTTTTTGAAAGCAATAAATTATTTCCTGTCTACTTCGCACTTAGGTGCTACATCAAATTCAAACAAAATGCTTTATTAAATGATGGAAATTCAAAGACTACTTTGTCAAGAGCTTGTTTTGTAAAACTGACCCACCAGTTTGCGGATCCTGTCCAGAACCAGATCGATGATCTCTTTTCCGATGGTGTAGTGTCCGCGGGCGTAGTTGTTGGCAGCATCTTCCTTCCCGGTTATCAGCTGCTCAGGATGGAACAGCTGGCGGTATGTCCCAGTGCGGACTTCATCTAAAGAGGTAAGTGCAATAAGATAAATTCTTCAGTTTAATCAGTAAATAATGAGACATTAATATTTGTGGAATTTACCAATGACAGTGGGCTCCAGGTCCACAAAGACAGCTCTTGGGACATGTTTTCCAGCTCCAGTCTCACTAAAGAAGGTGTTGAAAGAGTCATCTCCACCGCCAATGGCTTTATCGCTGGGCATCTGTCCATCAGGCTGGATCCCATGTTCCAGGCAGTACAGCTCCCAACAGGCATTGCCAATCTGGACACCAGCCTGACCAACATGGATGGAGATACACTCACGCTGGAAAGACAAAGCAAAAGAAAAAAAAATTCATTTTCACCAAAGAAAACCATTTTTCAGAGAAGATCATTCAAACTGAGGTCAAGAACAAGAGTGGTAAACTCCTCTTTGTAAGGCCATGTACGTATTTTTCTCTGCTTACTTCAATTTTTTTATTACAAAGACAGCAGTTCGTTAAAAAATTGAGAGTCTCTGTTTTTTGCTATAAATAAAGCAGTGCGTTTTCTGCTGCGACACCAAACTGCCAGTTGCTCAGAGGATTACTGTAGAGGGAGGAGATTATCTAGGTCAGACATGTTGCAGTGTGCTGGCTGGGAAGCTCTGCTCTGCTCAGCCTGTTTGCCATTGGATTTCTGCTGAAATAGATTTTATTTCTGGTGAAGAATATATAAATATTTCACCCAGTTTGGTAAAACTGCTTTTTAATTTTAATGGATTGCATTTTGTTAAGTGTTGGATTTATTTAGTGTAGATTTACATAAGGACGCCTTTCAGGCACAGACAACCAACCTGATAACCTGCTAACTAGTTAATAAAGACGTGGTGGTTAAAGAAAGGCATGAACGCTGATTTAGAACAACCCTTATATAAGAGAAATATTTCAGAAAAAACTGGAATACATATAATAATACATTTATTATAAGGATTTTACCTATTTAGATCGTCAGCAGGTTGAAAAACGTATCAAGACAAAGCGCAATACAGAAATGACCTACTGTCCTTAGATTAGACCTTAAAAATAGCAGCTTTGCAAATAAAACGTTTGCAAAGAAAATGTAAGTCATGCTTACCATGTTCGCTTATCGATGTTATGCAATGTACTGACACAGGTTCGGAGGAGAATGTGCGTCCGCGCTGCTCTGTGGATGAAAGCTGCTCTGATGACGCACCGCACGCATCCTCAGGGAGGATACAGAGGCGCGCGCACCATCCACCACCACCCACACAAACCTGACATCAACCTGTGTGAATACGCAGACAGAGAGATGCATCTGATCCAGAGGAGCGTATGTGGTACAGAAAAATTTGGCACGAAAATAAATAAATAAATGAGAAAATGGTGGATGGGGTAAAGATGAGGAGGTGCGCCATTTTATTGGGAAATTAGGGGACAACCGGGGTATGGATTCTTTCAACACATTGCCCACATCTAGGTGTAGTGCCACCAGATATGTATCCCTGTATCAGATTGTTTATATTGTTTTATTATTATTATTTTTAACGTCAGTCCAAAATGACGTTAAAAAGGAAACCGCTTATGCCACCCTTCAAGCATTTAGATATTTTTTTTCTCCCACGTTTTTCTGCAGAATAGTTTCAGCCAAATTGGAGGGCCATTAAGCACGAACAGCCTGCTTAGGGCTCTCCATGCTTCCAAGTAATCATTTACTTGGATTTCAAAGTTTAACGAGGCCACCCAAAAACACTTTTATTTTTTTTAAGACCATGATTCTCTTGCTGCTTAGATTTAGTAATAAAATGATTTCCGGCCACACTCCATCGGGCTTTCATAGCAGGATGCAGAATTTATGGAGTATGGCACCCTATGCATGTAGGATGATTTTTTTTTTTAATTAGCACCAACCTAAAAGTCACATACTGTAATGTACAGTATAGTTGAACTCTGATCAGTTAAGTGAGGCTCCTCCCACAGCGCACCTCCCTTCTGAAAAAATATGAACTTTTGCTGCATTCAAGCTTCCAAAAGCGTTGTATTTTTAATGCTCACAAGCACAGGATTAATGATTAAAAAAATCTATCTGCCAGCTGCTGTGACATACATTGTGTTTCTTTATTTGAATGGATATTTCAATATCTAACATGTACACGGTCAGTTAAATATAACTGCATATAGTATAGATTCTTGTCATGCGGTTCACCCAGTTGGCGTTTATATCTGCTACCGGATATAAACGTAGCAGAGTAGGTTGCCCTTTTGCTCATATCTGTCATATTTGGCTTAAACATCAGACATGTTTCCATTTTGGAGAAACTTAAGTTTAACTCGAGCAGCAGCGACTTTCTTTTCCTTACCGCCGCGACAAGCTTTGGGTCAGTGCAGCAGCCGAACCGGAGGGTGCTTAATTCCGAACCGAGAGAGCTCCGGGAGCCGATACAATGTTCCACCGAGCGCCGAGTTTGTTGCACGGGTGTCTGGGATCTCCACCATGGCCAAGTTGCCTTATCGGGAGACGGCCGACGGGCTGGACGCGGCGTTCATTGGTGTTCCGATAGATACTGGGACTTCGAACCGGCCAGGAGCAAGGTGCTATTTTCCCTCCTCTTGTGGTCAAACTTAGAAAGAGTGTCATTAGTGATTTACTGTAGTTAAAAGGCTTGGCCTTCCATGTAGCTGACTGCTATTGCATAATGAATATGACGTCAGTCGTAAGTTTTCTTTTTACTTACTGTATTTAAATATCTAAAAATGAAAAAAAATAACGATAAAGTTGAACCCGTCGGAGTTTTACTGGACGAATATATAAACACAACTAACTTTAGCATCAAATAAAAGAATGTATTACATTCATTTGTCATCTAATTGCTTTGAATCCATGAGGGAATGGAGGAGTTCCAAGATTATCCACCTTTATACATGAAAGTGTGCAAGACTGTGAAAAGTATTTCCCCCCTTAGAGATTTCTTGTTAATTTTACTGATAATCAAACTAACCTGAGTGCAGTTTTCAAATAATAATTTCCAAAACCAGCAAGGTCCTAATAACTGCTCGTGTCACCCAAGGCAGCAGTAAAACCCATCATATGTTTTTTGATAACTGGCAATGAGCGGATTTTAAGCAATGAACAGCCTGTTTAAATTCATCCCAAAGAATCCTAATTGGAAATCCACACATTGACTGGCCACTTAGTGTGTTTCAGATTCAGTTTTCACAAATGGCCAAGTTGAGTTGGAAAACTTTTCTCTCCTAATCTATTTGTACTTACCGTATTTTTCGGACTATAAGACGCTACTTTTTTCCTACATTTTGAACCGTGCGGCCTATAGACCGGTGCGGCTTTTCTGTGGATTTTTCTTCAACCACCAGGGGGCTCTTTAGCAGGAAGTGAATCATTGGAAGTCAAAATTGGAAATCAAAGAAGAAAGTGCTAATTTTCATTTAGAACAGGAACATGCTAGCAGCAGGCACGACGGAGAAAAGTTTTCAAACTCATATGATGCAGCTTTTAAGTTGAGGGCTATCGATCTGGCAGTACAGGAGGGAAATAGAGCCGCTGCACGTCAGCTCGGGGTGAACGAATCCATGGTTCGGCTTTGGAGACGCAGGGCTGCGTCCTTAATAATTCCAGCAGATTTATTGGGACGCAGCCCTCTGCTGCCCTCTGCTGGGAAAACCGAGAGCGGCGGAGATACCAGTGGCTTTTAACTCGGTGCGGCTTATATATATATATATATGTACGTTTCCAGTTTAAAAAAAAAAATGTAGGTGCGGCTTATAGTGAGGTGCGCTCTACAGTCCGGAAAATACGGTACTCAGATTATCTCTGTCTGATATTAAAGTTTTTTTTGATGATTTGAAACAATTAAGTGCAAAGAAAGACAAAAACAAACCAAAACAGAATGTACACGGGGTTTGCAGGGTAACAAATTTAACTGCATGTATTAATGTCAACTCTTTTCACACACTCTACAGGTTTGGTCCACGCCAGATCAGAGCAGAGTCTGCCTTGCTAAGGGCTTACAACAGTGGCACCAGGGCAGCGCCTTTCGAGTCCCTGATGGTTGCTGACATCGGGGACGTAAACGTTAACATGTACGATTTGAAAGACACCTGCAAGCGCATCACGGAGGCCTACAGGAAAATCCTGGCCACTGGCTGTATCCCTCTGACTATGGGTGAGAGCAGCTGAGATCATAAATATCAACTATGAAAACCTGATATCATAGATATCAGGTTTTCAGGAAACTATAGCTCAGTAAATCTCAAAGTCTCACATCTGTGTGCAATAATTAATTATCTAGTATGCTCTTTCGTAGCTCAGATGTTTAGCAAATGTTGGTATCTGCAGGTGGCGATCACACTATTGCTTACCCAATACTGCAAGCTGTAGCAGAAAAGTAAGTATCCATCATTAGAAAGAGGTACATGATTGAGATTATCATAATTCAAGATTGTTCAACCAAAGTGTACATGTAGTTTTTTTTTGTTTTTTTTTAAATGAGGATTTAAACCCTAATTGAGCTTGCGATTATTTATCCAATTTCACCATCCCATTTTAAGCACTTAATAGAAGAAAAATGATTTTTCCATTCGGGTTTGATACAGAACAGAAGCAGCCCAGTGAGTTGTGGTTCTCGTTGGTTATAATTTCATTAAACATAATCTTTTATGGTCTGTTTTCTGTCGGGTAGATATTTCACTCCAGACATTTCTTAGAAAGGACCTGGCAACATATATTGTTCCAAAACCTTGAATCAAAATTACTATTGATGTCTTCGCAAGTATGTGTCTTGGCACTTCATCCACACCATAAAAGTCGCTGAACGTTTTCCTTTCTCTTTAGCTAAATGGATTCAGTCTTGTTGCCATAGAGAAATTAATTTCAGCTTTTAGATTAGTCAGTGCAGATTCAGGTTAGTTTTCCACCTCCAAAAACATGTTTAAATTCATTACTGATATGTAGCTTTTTCCTGGCATAGCAGCTGCACAACAAACTGTGATTTCCAAAGTTCTCTTGAACTTTGGAAGTCTGTTTTTAATTAAAGAGCTAATGATAGAGGTTTATTTTAAGCAGGTATGTTTGTTTTTGAGGCAAAACTGTCCTTCTAGTAGTTCAGCAGAAAGGAAATCTGAAAACGTAACGCTATGATTCTCATTCCAGTCCTAGAAAGTTCTAGAACAGAGATCTGCAACCTGCATTTCTGCCGCCAGTTCAGCCAATTAAAACTCGTTTAGAACTGCAAATGTTACAAGACCTTTTGAAAAAAGACAATATATAATTTTCGATGAATGCTGACAATACAAAATGTTTTTATTTTTAAAGAACCACCGTTGTATTTCTATTTATAGATCTTAAAATAAATAAAAGCATCAAATGTTTGCAAACAAAAGAGGAATGCATGGGAGGAGAGTGGGAGTGTAAGATGAGGTTTGCTATACATAGAGATGTTGTTTTTAGATTTGTTTTGATTTCTGGTGTGTGTATGATCATGGCTTTGCATAAGAAAATATGTACTGTTGTGGAATTTGCGTAAAATTTGCAGAAGCTGCTTTCTGCTTACTACAAGACATAATAATTTTCTTACATTAAAGTCATTTCCAGAGTCACAGATTGAATCATGCGACCCCGTTTGGCACCTAAAACAGTAATACCTGTAGAATGTACCTATTGGATGCTCCACATTTAGTTGTCTGTGCAATAACTTCTCAGGCACGGCCCTGTGGGTTTAGTCCATGTGGACGCTCATGCGGACACCAGTGACGTGGTTCTGGGGGAGAGGATCAGCCACGGGACCCCGTTCAGACGCTGTGTGGAGGAGGGGCTCCTGGACTGCCAGCGGGTGGTTCAGATCGGCCTGCGAGGCAGCGGGTACTCGGCGGACTCATACGAGTGGAGTCGGGCTCAGGTACAGTCTGGGTTTCTGTTACATGGTGATGGTTTCACACCATACCCAGTTACAGTGTTAGAAATGTCACACTGCATTGTTAATGGTTTGGAACCTGTAATCAGTCAGTTCACGGCTGCACTTTGGTGAAAAGTGTTTGGAGCTGAAAATCTTTTCTTTTCTTCTGTCATTTCTTCATTCCTTTTATTTTTGTTCTTTACTTTCTTTCTTTTTAAAATCATTTCCTGTGTACTTTCTTTCTATTCTATTTTCTTTCCTTACATCCTTCTATTTATCAGTGTTCTTTGGTTCTTTCCTGTCTTTCTGTCCTTTCTTCCCTCTTTTTTATCCTTCCATTATTTCAGTTTTTTGTCTTCCTTTTTTCTTTCTTCTCATTCCTCCCATCTGTCTACTCTTGATTGGTTCCTTCTTTCTTTCCTTCTATCCTTCCCTCAATTCCTCATCTTCTAACTCCCTTCTTTCTTTCTAACCTTCTGTGCTTCCTTTGTGTTCTTTCTTTCTTATGCCCTCTACAATTCCCTCCTTCTTTTAGTCTTTATTTCCTTCCTCACCTCCTTCCTTTATCCTTTATCTTCTCTGCTTCCTTCTCTCCTTTCTTCTAGTCTTGATTTCCTTCACCACTTCCTTATTTCTTCCTAACCTAAAATGTCTGCATTCCTTTGAACATTCAGGTTGTAACAATCCTTTCCTTTATCACATTTAAGTCACAAAGCAATGAAAATAATCCTTCATCTTCCCGTTTTTTTCTGATCTGCAGGGTTTTCGTGTCGTCCAGGTGGAAGAGTGTTGGTTCAAGTCTCTCTCGCCTCTAATGTCTGAGGTGAGGGCTCAGATGGGCAGTGGGCCGGTCTACCTCAGTTTTGATATTGACGCTCTTGATCCAGGTTTTGCACCTGGAACAGGAACACCGGAGATAGCAGGACTCACTCCCATACAGGTAAACACAAATGGCAGTCATTATAATGTGTCAATAAAATGCTAATTTAAACATTATTGACTGGGTTTTACCTGAAAGGAGGTTCTAATTTATTACATCTAATACTAATTTTAAGAAACCTAAGATAATAAATGAAGGCTGTACTTTAGCCCTTTAATATTACACATTTTCCTTTCTTTAATTGGATCAATAAAAGTTTGATCCATCTATTTAGAATCGCATAAGTTGACAAATCATTTTTCTCATGTCACTGCTAGTTGGATTATGTTTTGCTATGTTTTTCTTTTCTCAGACACTAAAATCATTTTTTTAAATCTTGAACGTAGGGAGTTGAGATTATCCGAGGCTGTCGGGGTCTTAACCTTGTTGGATGTGATCTAGTGGAAGTTTCTCCACCTTATGACACTACAGGTGCTTTACGCAATCGATTTTTAAAAAACACTAATATTAGTTTTAATTTATTTTCTGTAGCTTTTTTTTTTAATAACCTTGTTATATCTACTTTCATTCTCTAACAGGAAACACCGCCTTGACTGGGGCCAACCTCCTCTTTGAAATGTTATGTGTTCTGCCAAAAATGAAATACTACTGACCTGGATGTAATATTTGGTGCTACTTTTTAAATTTTTAAAATTTATCAAGGTTTACTTGGCTGGAGTTCTGTTTTAAAAATACATTTTAATTTCCAATCCTGTCTTATTCGAATTGTAATTAAATGTTGTACTTTGATATATTAGCAATTTAACATGAGCTGAAGCTCATGTTAAATTGTCACCTTAAGGTCCTGTAAAGAACCTTAAGGTGACATTTGTTGGGAATTGGCTAATAAAATAAACTAAACTGGAGTTAATGGAGATGTTTAATGTAAATAACTTTATTTTATGTTAATTTATTCCTGAAAATGATGAATAATGTGACAGCTTCAGTGACATTGACAAAGTTGCATTCTGTGTTTTTCTTTTCTGAATTAAAAAAAAAGATTTTATATACAGGTAGCTACAGAAAGAGTTAGAACTTGTGGAGCCAGAAAAACGTAAAAGCAGTGAATTTCAAAATTAAGAGAGTGTAATTTGTTGGATTTTTATCAGAGCAGCAAAATATACACATAATTTTATTGCAGTCAAATGATGACACAATAAAAAGAAAAGTTTGCCATACTTATTTTGACTCAACCTCACCAAGAATGCCAATAACTGTGAACTGTGTTTTGCATTTACCTACTAATCATCTATTGCCATTTTATTATTGGTTGCTTAAGGGTTAAAACACTTAATCATATATTTGAAACACTTAGTGTCAATATGCTGGAAAGTAATAACAGTTTGTCCTCTTTTTCCTTTATTTAGCTCTAGATTAGAATTAACACCATAAAGAATAAAATTATACAGCATTCAGTATAATTAAATGTGCATCAGACTCTCAGGGCGTTGACCTTGTGCGACAGGGGAAGGCAATCATTCTTCGGCACATTTGTTTTCTACAGCTGCACTGGTTGGCAACACGCACTGTGCTAAAGTTACATTGACTGCGTTTGGGTTCTTAACTCTTAAAACCCAACATCATCTTAGACTATTTAGAAGCAAGAAGGAACAGTAATTTAAATAATATATTTAAATTAAGCATTAAATAAGGTGCTGCAATTATTAACATAATGTTTCTGTATCATCAGAGGGGCTTAGACAATGCTGCCAATAATTGCAAGCAGGAAAAAAACAAGCGTATTGTTTATCCCAGAATTACCAGTTTACTTAGCATTTTTGGAGCATTTTTCCACGTCTTTGCTGCCAGTTGAAGGCAAGGGAGGAGTCTCTAAATCAGACCGCTGTGGTCAGAAAGATGCTTTAAGAATGCGCTCACAGTCAAAGAAAAGTTCACTCCAGAAATGAACTCTCTCGAATGTCCAAGAGTGTCTGAGACAGGCAGACAGGAATACCAGCTCTGAAGCATGCTGCTAACTTGATTCAAGATATAGTTTATATTTATACTTGGCTTCATATTAAAAGCAATACTGCTCCAATTATTTTTTTGCAGAAGGTCTTGTATATTCCTAAACTCCGGTGATATGACACTGTCTTTTCATTTGAGATGTATAAACTATGTTGTGTGATGTTGGAAGCGTTACGTTTGCACTTTGACCATAAAGCTGGTTGGTACAACACTGACTAAATTCCAGCAGCAGTTGTTATTAGCCTTCTCTGTTTTTGTTTCACCTTACTTAGTGAGCAGAGGAGAGCGGCTCCTCTCCATTTCTATTTAGGGCTCCTCTTAATTGGCAGCAGCTGTCCTTTTTAAACTTCAGTAAGCTTCCTTATACAAAAAAAAAAAAAACCATAAAACAAAAAAACAGATGCAACCATGCAGCTGACAGCACTCAGCAATTTTTTCTGCAACTGGTAAATGTTGAGGACATGCAACACAAAGCCCTTCATTGTTCCTCAGTTTTTGAAATTTAACTCTTCCCCTTAATATTTAACTGCGCTGTAATAAGTGTCAGCATAACGCCGTGCCAGCAGAGGGCGCTCAAAGCTCAAAGTACTCTGCTCTCACGATTTTTAAATTCTGCTGATATTACAAATTAAACTAGTTTTAATAACTGATTTATTTTATTATTGCTATTTTTTTTACATTATGAAGCTTTCTAACTCTTTAAGACTTTGAACAACACTTAATTTGGATGGTTTTAGGGGACTTAAAAAATATGCTGCCAGAGGGTGTGGAAAGCATGACTGAAAGTAAGGAACAGGTTTATCACATGGTGTAAAAGCTGTTGCGGTATGTTTAGGGTATTGCTGTAATGCCTGCTTCTGTCCGACGGCTGAGCAGCTATTTCAGACAACTTTTAATCAATATTGCTTAAATATTGGACAATCAATACATAATCTCTGCATTAATGCTCAACCTTACCTCTGATAAAAATTGTAAAATAAAAGAAGAAATAAAGAAAAACAGCTTTATTCCTTCAAATTCCTTCAACTATTATTGGTATAATTCCTCTATAACCGTTAGTATTATTGCAAAAATAATAGTAATAAAAAGTATTTCAACAATATTAACAATTATTTCAATTGAGTGTTATTCTCACTGTGATTATATTTATACACCGTAACTTAGTCTAAGAAGCATCCAAGAGGCCTATGGTAACTTGAAAGGAGCAGCAGAGATCCAAACCTCAGGTGAGCGACACTGGTGATCCACAAATCCAGCTGATTAGCATCTCAAACATTAAAATAATACCTGAACTCTGACCCCAGGAAGGTGAAAATGAGGCTTTATAGAGCAAAGAGAGAATGAGGAAGTTCATACTATCTCTTCATAGTGAACATAATGGGCAGGGATCATATCCCCTACTTCAGCATCTCTCTGCTCTGCTTTTTTGCAGCCAGACAGAGTTTTGAAGAGGAGTGGCAAGAGCAAGCAAGGTGGATTAGCAGCATTTGCAACAACTGATGGTGTCACCCAGGACATTTTACTATAAAATATCATCCCTGTTGCCTGTATGTTGAGCTATTAGCATGAATTGACTGTCAGATTTTATGCAAGACAGACCACTACCGGATATCCTTCCTGCCCACAGCATCACCACCCACGGCTCTTTGAAGAACCCTGGATTATGAGTTACAAAGTTTAATTTCCCTTGGGATAAATGCTTTATTCCAGTAACATCTGACAGAAGTTGAAGGATTTTGCAGTGAATTGAAAACATATGTACAAAGCTGATAGAAACATATCAATGCCCCAATACATAAGCGTCACACTTAAATATTATTTGTGATGATTTGTGATATAAAAAAATATAATAGGCAGTTTGTGGTTTAAACATAACATTCACAATTTATTCCCAAAGGTTTACGGGTCTGAATTGTGCATGGCACGGCACCGCATATATGGACTGGAGTTTTCTTAGGACTCCACTCATGTGAGAAGAGTGTGGTCACCATGTAAAAGAGCCAGCGTGGGTCTAGGTGGCGTCTCCCCCACGCTGGGATTAGCTGTCCTTCTCTTTCAGCCCTCCCTGAATTCCATTCCGCCTTTTACTTTCTCGGCTTCCCTCTCTGCGCCCTGGAGGACTTCCCAGTGACTTTGCGTGGCCGCATTCAGCCCCACTCTGACTAACTCAAAGTCCCAAAGTACTGCTGCTGCTGCAGCGGAGAGCGCGCAGGAAGGAGAAGAAGCACGTTTGGAGGTCTCGACATTTGGCGTGTTTCCGCAACCTCCCCCTCCCCTCCCCTCTTCCTTAGGGAAACGAGCGCGAGCAGGGAATAGTTTTTACCTGTTGATGAGGTCCCACGGGTGGCAGAGGAGCAGGCGCATACAGTGTGAAGAAAACTCGCTCCAGCAGCGGACCGCGGGAAGCGAGTAAAGGACCTCGGGATTTTTTTTTTCTTTTTTCCCCCAGCAGAAGCAGCCTTTGCTGGGTTGGTGGAAAAATGGGCTCTCCGACCTCCTGGAGCTGTGGACTTATGGTGTCTTTGATACTCGCATGTCAGCTTGTTTCTGTAAGTGAACTCCAACTTTTATCTTTTGCACTTTTAAACACTTCGCTGGTCAGATTTAGATAAACCAAACATTTTCCCCTCAGGTCAAAGTGACAAATTACTTCCTTTATGCCCCCTGCGGGGAAAGAAAGTGGTGTTTTTGATTTATGTTTTTATTTATGTTGTGTCAGTGGTGCATGCAGGTGGGCTGTAAACTCTTACCAGGATGTTCTGTAGAGGTGCGTTTAGAAGTAATGGGACAAACCAGAACCCGAGTGAAGCCGGGGCTAAGTTTGTCCATAGAAACAAGCTATTCATAGTCTCCCCTGGAGTGCTGGAGCTTCTCAAACTTTCTTCAGGCTACACTCTCTGTTTTCTGCTACTTAAGAGAAGATTGTGATTAAAAAAAGCATGAACTAATCAGATTCCTTAGGGTTCTTTAAATGTTGGTGCCTGCAATATTTCTTCAAAATAAAACTCATGCAAAGTATGGAGAGTCATACGTGCCACAATGTGATACATGATAAAAAAAAATATTTTGTAATTAGAGGAGAATGCTTTTTAATAAATTAGCATATATGTTATTGCTCATTTGAATTTCCATAAGTAAATCATAAAAAGTGAAAATCCTTATTTGAATTTAAAGTTGTTCATTCATTCATAATCATTTAGAATGTTTTCACCATTAAATTTTTGCTGAAGTGCACCTCATAATAATCTAAACTGTAGGTGTAGTATATCCTAATATTTGGGGAAATGAATGTTCAATTTTAATTTATTTTTAATGGTAATGGTGATTAAAGAAACATTTTTTGTATATGATGCTATGCTATTCTGTTTCATTGAATACCTTCTGTAATTTCTTACAAATTATTGCTCCTCCCAACTTGCACATCTTCAATCTGTGTTTTATTGATACATCTTCTTAAGTTATTAATCAATCATAAATGTCTTGCACAAGTTGGAGCAAATAAATCTGATTTAAATTTAAACTTGCCAAACGAGCAACTGCTTGAGTAAATAGTTTTTTGCTTCATTTTTAATTACTGAAAGTACTAATGGATCAAAATATAGACATACAGTTTCACTTCCAGTAGGCCACCCATACGCTGTGGAGTGACTTATTCTTGACAAATCGCTGACATTACAGTCTAAGAACCCTGCTGTCTTCACTCCTCTATATCTGTTGTATGAATCATATAGCATATGACCATCGCCTTGCAGTTGAGAATAGCCTTCGCCCCACTCTTTGCAAACCCTGTCTGTCTGCTCTCTCACCTTTATGCCCTCTAATAAAAAGAGCTGTCATGAGGCGGTGTCCGTGTCACCTCTGCATCCATCTGACCTGAAGTGAAGCTTTTCTCAATGATTTGATGCCATCTTGGTGGCAAGCATACATAAATCTTTCACATTCCTGATCCAGTGCATTAAGCCACTGGTATGTCCAGAGTTGAGAGGGTACAGTGGGGTGCATGTGAGTGCCACAGTTTACCTGCACAAATGAAACACTAAGCTTCAAGCTATGTATCCTCTAAAATGTCATCAGACCACTCGGATTCCCCAATCTCCACAAGTCTATCATCATGTGCTGTGTGCTGACAGTGGAGGGTACCACAGCTGTTATTAACAACTTGGTCAACAACAGCAGCATAATTGAATTAGCTGGAACCGCAAGCATCTGTTTCTTGCATTAGGACTTTGAACTACAGCAGGCTGACTGCCTCTTGATTCAATTAGGCACATGTACCGGTGTTACTACAGGGCCCTCCTCTTTCTCTCTGCTGGAATGCCACGGTCATGTGTATCAGCTCAATACAGTCTGACTCAATGCAAAGTCCCAGTGGGTACGAGCTCCACATCAAATAGGGTTCCAGAGTCTTAACTGCGAACCACTCTGTAGCACTTGCAGATGAAGTTAAAACTAGATCAGGCTTTCTCTTTTAGGTCTCATGAAATGCTGCCGAGGGACAAAAGTAAATCTGATGGGTATGGGGGTGTTAAGTTGTATCGGCCTGTTGTGCAATAAGTCGCACTTATCAAGCTGTTGTGCTGGTTTTTATGAAGAATTTATTTTCATTGTGTCTCTTCTTCCACTTGCTGAATACAAACCTGAATCAATCTGAATTTTGTGACTAAGCTATAATGTGCCAGCAAAATTATGGTGAGATGACATTTTAAGCTATCTGTAGCATCTTATGTTGGCCATTGTCATGGTTATCTGGACTAATGTTTATTAAACACTACCCTCTGTTAGTATTCTGTGCAGAATTTCCTTCAGTTAGATATCAAAAGACTCCCAACATAAAACATCCAGAATGTTTCATGACAGACAGAGGTAGCCAACCTCTTCAGCCTTCCAGTTGTTTACTAAAAGTCTCATTCTCAGCCATTGTACAGTGTGTGCGCAGTAAAACCAGCTAACCAAACGTCATGGAACTCAGCTAGGGTTGCTAGGTGACTAGCAGCTGGGATTGCTAGTTGAGGGGAAGTGCCTGCTGATTTGTGATGTTACATTTCAAAGACTTTTGAAATAGCTCTTTGGTCATTAATGTTGTTCTGAAAAACCATTAACTTGTTGCCAAAATATGGCAGTTTTTTTTTTTAAGTGCATTAAAAAAATGCTGTACTGTTTGTAGAAGCAGTAAAGCGCCAAACTGAAGTACAAAAATGTGCAAAAAGTGAATTTTGCATAATAGGTCCCATTTAATAACTTTATACATCTGTGTACTTCTTTTAACGTCATTTTAAATACCTATCTGGTACTGAAATGTCAAGCTTTATGTGTTCGTTGCTTAGCAACGGCATTCACATCAAAGAATGTTGTTACTGTGTCCTGGTTGTGTTTACTTATGGTGTGGTCTCTGCTTGGAAAATTATTTGAATTTTCTGGGCTTGTCAAGTTAAAAATCAGCTGACTTTGGTCATCAGCTGATATATTGGTGCATGTGTAGTTGAGTCGAAGCAGATTCTGTCTGTAGTGGCATCTAGGGTGTATATGGAGATCTGCAATGATTGTCCTTTATGTGAATCTGCACTATAAAAGGCAACAATCTTAATGTGGATGCCATAACCTGCTCAGATAATCTGAAAAACTAATACCTGCATTTGGTTTTATATTTACATATAAAACATTAGTTAATTTTTAGCCAAAGTTATAAAAGCTATTGTGGAAAGCTTAAAGATCCACTTGGGGCTCTGGAGCCTCAGGTTGTAGACCCCTGCTATAGAGGCTTCCACAAGGAACCCCTTGACTTCATTGGGGATGGACTGAAATTGGGGGAAGGGTGACGTGGATTTCTACAGAATAGTTTTTGTCATTGACTCTACTGGATGTAGTTGAATCTCTGATCCGTTTGATGGATCTTGTGCAGCAACAGTTTGATTTATTTAGTATGGTTGGTCTTTCCATGCCTCTTTTCTGCCTCTGATGCAGGTGCCACACTGCTTTAATTACTATACAGAGTTGATGTGAGTGGATGGAGCAGCAAAGCACAGCTTGGCAAATACTAACTCCTGTCCACAGTTTGAACAGAAGAAGATCCTCCTCCTTAAGACCTACTTGCATAATTACTGGCTTTGGTAAACATTGCAGGGTTGAAACATAGAGTGGCCATCTTAGCTGATAGAACAACACTGCTAAACCTACTCGACCCTGTACATATGGAGCGCAGGCTGCAGTGAGGTGTGATGTGGGCCGGTACAGAGGTCGGGGGTGAGGAGTGTGAACCTGACTATTTTTCACAGTTCAGTTAAGTTTTCTCATGAATTATTACTCTGGCGAGACTGACTGTGACCATGCTGTTTCCTGAACTTTTCACTGTGAACACGTCTCTACGGTCGTTAATGTTGTTCTGTTTTAAATCTACTTACAAATTCACTTTCTATATCAGATGTTTGACAGAAATTCAGTGAGAAAAACATCTAAAAAAATGCTTGGTGGTCCAAGAAATAACTCCTTGTTTCACTAGAGCTAATGTGCACTTAATTGATATCTTAGAGCTACGGCTAGACCTTTTTTAGTTTACTCCCAAAGTGGACCTTTTGCCACTTTGGGAGTAAACTCATTTCTTCAGAAACTGTTTTAAATCTCTGATATTTAGACATTTGTGTTAATTTTCTCTTGACTCCACTGTATGAAGGTTAAGTAGAAGCACATGTTGCAGTTCACAAAACCAACCACTCTGTTGTGCATTAGTGCCTTCCTCTGTTGTTTGCTTTTACTACTTGTCTTACTTTTATAGCAAGTACGGAAATAGATCCCCATCCAAAGTACAACACACTGTTTTCAATCTCAGAAATATGTAAAATTGCCACAACCATAAGCGGACTCTTGCAAAATTCCAGTGCTTGCACCAGGTCACCTATCAATGTTTTGTTTTCTAGTAGAATTCAGTGTTCACTTTAGCCTTTCCTGCTGTATTGCAGCTTCCTTCTCATTTATTGACATCTAGGGTGAAGTTGTGTGAAAATTTGCCATTTTCTACACCAGGGATAACCAGTAAATCCACTAATCTCTTGATAATTAAATTGAGCTTGTGTCTGTCTCTTGAGACTGGATGACAAAAGGCTTCTTTCGAGTACATCGGTCTCAACTGACCCCTCCCTCTTCTTATTCCCTTAGAGTGAGGAGAAGTGAACTCCTCGCATCAGTTACCTGCTAGGTGCATGGTCTTGTACCACAAAGTGTAGGATGGGAGTTCTGTGAGGCGTAGCAAGCCAGAGAAACTAGTTGAGATGTAATTAGTTTTAAAGCCTAATGCATCAGCTGCGGCATGCACTTTGGATTCAAGCTGAATCACCGTTGTGAACCTTAACCTGTGCGAGGCGGTATGTTGCATTTGTTGTAAAACAATAGAAACTAGACACAACAATACAACAAACATGCATCTCCACCTAAAACATAATCATCTGATGCAGATGTGATAACGTTATCACAGCTGGCAACATTGATACTCCTGAGAAATCCTACCCTGAGTACACAAAGTCAACATGTTGGTATTTCTTGCTCAGAATCTGCCTGGCAAAAGTAGCTATAAGTTTGCCTATGCCCCTTTGAAGCATCAGCTTTTATTTAAATGGAGTGTTTCTGTTTTTAGTTTGCTAATATTCCTTGTCTGAGATAATCTTAATCCCTGTTTCACATTATCACGGTATTTATAAAAAATAAAAATAAAAAATACGTAAAAAGCAATCATCCACTTTGATTTATTTAACTCATTTTGCAGTTTGCATTTGTTATTTAGGTTTTGATACACAGACCTAACAAAATAATTAAATAAAAGCAATGTCAATTTAATTTAAAAGTGCCTTTAAAGCAGTTCTCCCCTCAGTCAGAAGGATAACTGACACTCCTTTAGTTTTCACACACTGACTGTGTTGTTCACACCTGGAACTATTCCCACTTGTAGTCGCGTTTCTTGCAGGTTTTAGGAGGCTTCTTTCAGCTATGGAGCAAATAAGGCGAGGTGGGTGGATAAATGTGCTACTTGATGCGTCACACAACTGGAAAAACTCTGGTCACTGCGGGACTTTCTCTGAGCCCGCAATGAAAGAACATTAAACCACAGGATCTGTATGACAGAAAAATTTTATGTTTAAACCATAATTTTTATATAATCTTGCCGTACCACCATACTAGCAACTGGCTCATGCCAACTGTAAGCAATATAGCTACATTCTTTTCATAAGTTAGGTGATTATTCTAGTGATTTAGTTAAAAATAATTAAAAACAACTTTTTTTTTTTTTTTTTACTTAAACTAAAGAATTGATGTTTCTTTTTTTTCATTATAAGAAATTTCTACTGTAATACAATCAGATTTATTTGAAGGCTTTTTACACACCAATATCCGGTGGGTGCTGTTATGAGGATATCCTAAATTTATACACCGTGCAGTACAAATCATTAATTTACACTAATGTGTACCGATCCTTAAAGCCTTAAAGAAGAGTAAATCTGTTACAATTTGGTACCTGATCTTTCCTTTGTGACTCACCTTTACACACACACACTACACACAAAGTACTTTGCCGTGCTTTCATGCCAACTTCGCATCCGTGTCGGACTGAAGAGCCAACTCCAAACACAGCTGCACCCCGGCTGGTACATCAGCAGGCTGGTCTACATGTGCTGACATGAGCACACATTCTGAGGATGGCCTGTTGTAACTAGAGTCCTACTCTTTCCTTCCACATTTCTGCCTTTGAAGGGATCATGTGCTGTTGTTTCAAAACACAGACTCCCATAACTGTATCGTCGTCAGATCAGCCTGTCTCTTTTGTCTGGCAATTCCCTAATTACATCTTCAAAGCTTTTTATGGAGCACAGTTTAAAGTTAATCTTCCTTTAAAGGAGGGAGGGCATTATTAGCTCATTAAGCTGTCCTATTTTCACTTGGCTGGAACGCCGTGTTCAACGGACCTCCAAACAAGATGTAGGAGAAAATGCCACAAATCATTTCATCCAAAGTCCACTTAAGAGAGACAAGAGAGGCACTAAAGAGTTCAAAATGCAAACACAACATTGCTGCTGCTTTTTATCTCATTAGTTTGGATCTAGCGAAACATAAACAGCATTTAAAGATGCTGCTTATGTTTTATTTTACTTGCAAACGTACACTGATAGAAAACAACTGTCCTGGGAAATTAACTGGGAAATGCTGCAGAATGTTGCTAAATTGAATATTTTTAAATCAAACTGAAGAAAAAAGTTTATTTTTAATTTTTTTTTTGTCTGGGCTGATGACATAGCAAAATGGAGGTGATCAGGTGGTTTTGGTAATAGATATTCTAAACCATTTAATTTGCATGTGTGAGCCAGAATTTCACTCTTGTGACCCCTCAAGCCATTATGGACACCGCTCTCACACTGGGAAGCTTGAGAAACGGTGCCAACAGCAATTAAGAGTTTTAAATGGTAAAATTGTTCATGTTCTTGGTTGAATTCTTCCATCTGATTGTTTTTTGTGCATATTTGACACACACAAATGCAGTCTGGGTTATAGGTGATTATAAGTTGAGTCATTGTGGTAGAATAATGCTCATTTAAAGTCTGTCTGTGGATGAAGAGTGCGACAAATGCAGGAAGAAACTTTGTTGAGTCAAAAATTTCACCCTGATGATTTGACCTAAAAAATGGATAAATAAATTTGTGGATAGGTGCTCATGGACACAGTTCTTTTACACATAAAAAAATCCATAATTAAATTTCATCTACAAAAACAAAATTCTTTGTTCCTGAGTTATGGAGACACAGGGGCAATAAAATCAATGGCTCACAGGGAGGTCATGGGCTGTCTTAATGATCCATTACTGTCACCAGGCAATAAAAAACGGCAGCATACAGAAGAAAATTACTCATCAAATTACTGGTTACAAAGACCAACCTCAGTGTTTTTACCAACCAATTCATTACTTCAACAGTCTAGACTAATAATAAAAAGATTTTGGCTGGATCTGTTCATTTTTTGGGATGTTGGTAGCAGAATTTACAGAGAGGATGGCTCATTTTTAGTTTGAACTGCTGGGACCAGTAACGGACAGGTTGGTAACTTACAAATCATTTTCTCTAAGTGTACATCTCTTCAGTGTGGAAGCTGTTACTGAGGGAAAAAGACTCTTCCTAGTTTAAGATTCTGGTTAGGTATAAAATGAAAGGATACACTTTCTACTTAAAAGACAATTGTATTTTCTATGACATATTGAGATGATTGAGGGTCATTAAGGCTGGAAGAGAGCTCATAACCTTAACCATAATAGAGAGAATGAGAACAGCAACACATTGCCAGGTCAGACCATTATGAAACATTGAAATAAAAAATCAGACACTAAAGTTTGATCGATATAATGCAAGTTAAATGTTTAGAAATAACCAACAGTCTTAATCTGGAGATCTTTAAGCCTAAGAAGAGTCCTTCCGCTTCTTGAAAAGAACAAAAACCTCCAACTTTTCCTTCACTTTAAACAGTCTTTTAGAGTCATTGAAATGTTAAGTTAACTGCATTGCGCTTCTCCATTGTTGGTGTTCAATCTCCTCTCTGCCCTATTGAGTCAATCATTGTCTGGAAGCATTGATGTGGAGTCACTTCTGGTGTTTTTCATTTAAGAAGCAGCATCTTTGTCTTGTAAGGCCCCTCCCACCGAATACATCCACTCTCATGGGGGTTGCTGGCCTTTTCTCTGAACGTGGTTTTCTATGTCGAGAACAGATAGGAAGTCTTTTCTGGGACACTTTGGGTCAGTTCTTTCTGTTTTTACCCTGGTTTTACTCCTTTAAACAGGACAAATGATGTTTTATCAGCACTGATAATCTCCAAAGTTAGTTGCAGTGTACATCCCCTCAATGCAGAGCAAGTCTTTACCTGTAAAACAGAAAAAAAGCAACATCCACCTCTGCAGGACTTGCTGAAAGAAGAGACAACCCTAACAAAGATGCTGCTGGAGCCTTGATGTTTCACAGAGGGAAGCCGGTGTGTTTAGTTCTGCTGGCCGCAGGGTGTGAATGACTCAGTGAACAGTAAATACAGAGCAAGCACTGGCTTCCTCTCTGAACTTGCCTTTCTTTGATTCTGGACTCGGTTTGGTAAAAGTAACACAAGCCTGCTGCTGCTCAGTATCCCGTTTACTTAATAGTTTGACAATTGAGTGTTTTTTTTTTTTTTTGGGACATTAGCTGAAGGAAAAGCCAAACCCAGTTGATGTTTCAAACCCCGTAATTGGTTTTAAACAAAGACTAGAAATCATATTACTGTAATCATATTGTTTTATTTTAAATCATATCAGACCCAACAAATCTACAATCAACTTCTGAATGAAAGTCCTACATAAATGAGTTTTTTTATGTGCTGTAATGAGTCCTGGTCATTTTGACATTTGCAGTTTTGGGTATTTTATACCCAATTTTTCAAACATGAAACCTTAAATTGCTAAGTTATGTCATGATTGACAATTTGCGTCAATTATAAGTCATTTTCTACTCCAAAAGAGGATGTTTTGTTCTACTTTGACAACTGATGATTAAAAAAAAATGTCTATAATCTACAGTCTGCTATTATTGGTTTCATGACCCCAATAAATAAAGTCAAGTGGGATAATAGACATTTATTTTGGTTTAATTAGGAATCATTATTTAGAATTTTATGAGTCAGTCCAAAGAGTCTAATATTAATCGGAACAGATCAAGGGTTGAAACTTAAATTACAACCAGAAATTGGTATCAGGCTGTAAAAGCCTGACTGATGATCTTAGAATTAGATCAAACTTTTGTACATAAAAACATATGAGCCACCGTCTTCCTTGTTTTTGTTTTTTGTTTCTTTTTTGGTCTGGCTTATCATATCTGTATTTGAGTTTTTAGAACTATTGATTCAAACATCAACCATAGAAGGAAAAGAAGTGTTCTAGATTAATCATTTTGAAACCAGTGGATTACAAGACAATTTCCATTTTTATCTGATTTTGGAAAGGTGCAAGCAAATGCATTGTTAATGTTTTTAAGACCTTAAAATAATAATAATAATAATAATAAAAAACATATTTCAGTTTTGATGCAGTTAATGAACAAGGGAAAACCTCAGATGTTAATCACTTTCCAGTAAGGCAGCACAATATAATGAATACATATATTTATACTATTTAATCAAAAATGGTAGTCTTTAGTCTAATAAATTAATGAACAGTGTCTTCACAGGCCTCACTAAAATGTCAGTCTGGTGTTGCTTGCATTTTCACTAAAACTAGGAAAATAGAGCACATGACCCCAGTTTTAAAGTCTTTACTGTGACTCCATGTAGCTCAGAGAATAGACTTTAGAATACTTCTGTTAATTTATAAATCACTGACAGCTTAGCATCAAAAAACATTGAAGATGTGTTATTATTGTATCAGCCCACTCAGTAGGTTTTCTGGTTCTGGTCCATTCTGCAGTCCAGAACCAAAACCAAACATGGAAACACCACCTGTTTTCATGAATCAAATGTTTAGAGTTACAGTTGATTCATAATAGCTGGAACAGGGATGAATACTTTTGATGTATATTATTCTAGAGTATTTTGATGGCAATATTTGACAAAATGTAATGTTTTTGCTTGTTTTATAATTGGTTACAGTATTATGAGTTACAGCACTTCGAACTGCCTTGTTGCTTAAATTTACTATACATATAACTTGACTCAGTAGAAACTGTCCTGCTTTACTTATTTTATAACCCGATAAAATCACTTAAATTGTCTATAAATTTAGTATTGCTACAACTAAGCAAAGTAGAATGTCTACATTTTTTATCTTCTTTTTTTAATGTTGTAAATTTTTACGATAGAGTCGCAGCAGTCATCGGCAGAAGCTTGGAGGTTAGCTGTGAAAGCTAAAACATAAAAAAAGAATAACATTTTAAAACTGGTGCGTTGGAGGCTGGAGTCACGTCATGGAAGGATAAAGATGAGGCAAAGCCTGGATACTGTAGAAAGCCTGTGATCCAGGATGATGACAGAAATATAACAGCACACCTTCCATCTGTTTGCACTGGAAGCCGACTTTTGGACAAGCAGATTCTGAACCCATAACTTTTCAGTTTTTAAATCTTTAGACACAGACTCAGACTTCCCTCCCAGCGTGTCTGCTCTGTGCAGGAATCTTAAAGGGACAAACCTGTCAGCTGCTCTCCAAAGATCTCACGATATCATTTCTGCACACAGGACATTCGCCTTTGAAGCTGCATGTGAAATATGTGCCATACTACCTGTGGTTTACCGGGTTTGGATCCTCAATGCTAAGGCTCGGCTTTGCCCTAATTGTGAGGCAGCTGAAGCACTGCAGAGAGCTGCAAAGGTCTGGTCTGTGTTATCATGTCAGCTGCTGTCCCACGAGACAAAACACACAGATAGTGAAACTCCTGGTCTCTAAGGAATATTCTCTGTTGTTTTTACCTCAACTCTATCTATTTTTGCATTAGAAGCTTTTACTGCTCTTTCACTAGTTATGTAAGTTTAGACCTCTGATTGGGATTTGGGGAATGCGAATTGCTGCATAATCAGATGGCCTCAGTGTAATTTTTTCAAAGTAAGCTGGTCAGTGGTTGAAAGGAGGAGCATCAAACCATAGTTGTGGTGCATTGGTCGGTGATGGTCTGAACCTTCTACCCGTTGCTCAGTCACAGCCCTACTCGGGAAATGAAACCTGGAATTTTCTGCAGGACAAGACGACCTCATTTCCCCCGCAGCAAAGTTTATTCAGGCTTTCCTGTGCACACTTCAGATGTCCTGTTCGACATATGTTGAAAGAAATAACTCAGGTTGGTTGTTTTTCAGCCCCCACCTATTTTATCCCAATTTAAATTAGTTTTCCTCTTGTGTTTATATTTAAAATCCTCATAGATCTCACTCTTTGTGGTGGTTCTTGTTAATGTATGTCTCAACAAGTAATTTCTTAATTTTTTTCTTCTCAATCTTGAACCTTTGTGAGGTACAGTTAAGCTACAGAGGCACTTCCAACATTTTTTTCCCCATTTGCTTCATTAAATGTACTTCACTTGGAGTGCCTGGCAGCAGAGTGTAGCTGCAAAGCTGTTCAGAAGCTTTGACAAGTTTCCATAACTTGGCAAGTCGTGCACTTAAAGTAACGATTAATGAATTTCCCATGACTTAATTATGCCAAAGCACAAGCCCTTGTTGTTCCTATTTTTCCTCTCTCAGAATATGACATTTGAATTTCCATCGGAGCGTGTTTGAGCCAAGTGGAGCTGCTAAGCTGGAAGCTTTTATTTCCTTTCAGGTTTGGTTCTGTGGAAGATGGACATTCCCTGCCATTTTTCTCCAAGTGTTCTGTCATGAAATAACTCTTTGATTAGCAAAGCAAAAACTGAATACTTCTTTAGTCAGAGTTATGTGGCTGTAAGAATAAAGCAGAGAACTTGCCTGTCTGTGCAGTTCTGCAAATTAAAAGTTTGTTGCATCTAATCAGAATGAATTATAGGGAGGATTTATTTTGATGGAAAAATAAAGGATCTTTCTGTAACTAAGCAACCTAGTTGTTGACTTCAGCTATCATCATTTTGACTTGTTAAGCTCCCTGCTACCATATGCAGTTTACTATAATAATCAAATGAGTGATTTTGAGGAGGGGGAAATTGTTGGTCATTATGAAACACTGGGTAGTTGATGTTTGACAAAACACTGGCAACTGTCAAATGTGGCTGTCTGAAAAACGTATTTTTTGAAAACATTTTCCTTTAACTTCCAACTTAGAGATTTCAACCCTTGTGGTCTCTGTTAAGTTAGGCAATGTAAATATTTTACTTAAAGGTGTGTTTCCACTTCAGGAAGGTTTTGCAGAGTAGTTTTTGGGGGCTGCCTGAATTTCCACTTCATCTACCTGGGCAAAAAAAAAGATTAACAGCTTAGAAGATGACTCAGACATTTAGTAGGAAGGTAGTTCCTGAACCGAGAGAGAGTTAGTGGAGAATGGCGTGACTTTGCAAAAGGAACTGTAAAATATTTGGTTTTGACTGAAACTGAATGATTTTCCCATCTTGTGACTAATCTTTTGTGAAAGAATTTTTTTCCAATCAGGAAATTAACCACAATATTTCCCACATTAGCAACCAGTGATGCTTAAAGATGAATTCAGAGGAAAAACATCAATGTAAGAAATAATTAAAATGGAAACTGTATTGTACTTTCTGAAGACATATCTGCATTCATTCAGATGGTGAGAGAGGGCATGACCTGAAGCGGATAACAGGAAGGTTGAGCACAGAATGGAAAAGGCATTCTTTTTTTATACTTTTGAGCTGTCAGCCTGTCTATCATGAAATGTGTTGAATTTAGCAATACTGGTAGCATTTTGGAAATCTCAGCTGAGGTAAGAGTCTTCTCTCTCTAGGTAACACAGGAAGGCGACTGTTTCTGTAACGCAAGGGGTGCACCAATAAATTGGCCTTAATTTCCCTAATTTTTATGTGATCGCAGATCGGTCAATACCTTTCTTATCTATCTGCACAAAGGTTTGGAACTTTAAACTTTTCAGACAAAAAAATTGGTACCGGTCAAAATTGGAATCGGCATTTTTATCTTTTTAAAGGTCGATGATTGGTCAGAAAACTGTCATCAATGCACCCCTAACCACGCTAATCACTGATATAAGGGATTAAGAAAGTTCAAAATTTCACCTGTGAGGGATTAATTTCTGTGATGGGATGTTTTTTTTCTTTCCCTCAGAAAGCTACCAGTGAGGAGTGAGTTTGGTGATCCTCTCATTGTAGTAAGCAATTTCTATTGCTTACTATATTGGTTTCCTATATTGGAAATTCAAACATCAAACGCATATGGGGAGAGTAAAGGTTCAGGGAAACCAAGTTCTGAGGGATAAAGACCTCTGCTCCTTTAAAAACCTTAAAGACAGCATATCAGGATTATTTAAGATCCTGATATACTAACTCAACAACAGACATTGCAAATCTCTCAGGTGTCTGAACATTTTTCTTTCGTGTCTTTTCACTGTCTATCTGCAGTGTTTGTTTTCTAGGTGATTCAACATGCTGAATCTTCTTAGAGTCTTTCAGGACTTGTTCAGACCTGGCATTAACACACATCATGTCTGATTAAGATTCAAGTGAAAAGCTTTCAAGTATGACTGATCATACTTGGTATTAAAATCCTACTTGGATGATAAGATCCTTCCTAACTGCATATGTTTGTGTGTAAATAAATACCACCCCAGGGAGAGCTTAGTGATAAACTTCATCCTGATTATTTCATCTTGGTTCACTGAGTTTATTGGCTAGCAGCTATTAAAAAATCAAGGAGGCTTCTTAATTGTTACTTTACCTAATGCGGACTGACACCCATCATGCACCCAGAAGCTTGACAGTTTGTACCTGGCAAGACATTTCAGGCTGAAGTTTGGGCTTGAAATACAGCTGGGGAGGCAAAGGGAATGTGTGTGGTTTTAGGCTAAAGTAGTTGTATGTAATTTTCTCTCCACCCAAAACATCTGTTGATTCCACAGAATGAGAAGTCATCCAAATCCTCCATCTAGGAAACCTGTGTGCGGGTTTTTGAACGCTGGAGCAGCGTTCATCAGAGATCTGTAGATATAGAAACCATCCAGAAAAATCTACGTGTCCATTTATTTTCTATACCCAGTAATCTGTGTAGGGTTGACTGATGCCTATAATAAGAAACAACTGTACTTTGAAGAACAAGAAGTAAAGTTGATTTCTGACTATGCTTAGAGCTTAACACGGATACATAGACATCTGAATAAAACCCAAAAATAGTGGCATGCATTTATATTCAACCACATTGTAGCAAATGTGAGTGGTATGCCCTGGACAGGTTGCCTGTCAGTCACATGCACACACACATACACATACACCTATTAGTGATCGATTAACTTGAAATGCATAAGATATGAACACTTTGGTGAAGAATTGTAGTTTTAAGGCAACATTTACACAGGACTGCTGCCTAAAAACTGCCAGTATTTTCTAATGTTGATTGGGGGAAGTTCTACATTTAACCGCCAAGACACATTGGGTCAGCTGTAGATGTCATGCCAAGCCACTAGACGGTGCTGTGATTTTTTTGCATGTCATCAAACACGGATGGGCCTGTGACCCTTAGCTTCCACATCATTAGATTCCACCTAATTCCCCCTAAAGTGCCCATGTAACACATATATTCCTTATCAGAAATTGTGCTCAGAATTTTATGGAAAAAAAATCAAAAATTTTTTTGTTCAAAAGGTACAAATTTATGGGTAAAAATTTGTAAATTTTGAGCTTAATCATGCAAAATTTTTAGAAAAACTTCAACATTTCGGAGTTACTAAGGTAATTTTTTTCTAGCAAAGTCTAGAGATTAATCTCTGAATTTCTGAATTATTTCTTGCAAATTTTGACTTTTGGAACTCAGAAATTTTCTTTTAGCAAAATTTCTGAGCTTGATCT
This sequence comes from Girardinus metallicus, assembly GCA_903067095.1. Classification (NCBI taxonomy): domain Eukaryota; kingdom Metazoa; phylum Chordata; class Actinopteri; order Cyprinodontiformes; family Poeciliidae; genus Girardinus; species Girardinus metallicus. The sequence goes on from CAEGAE010025732.1 coordinate 69,767, forward strand.
CAAAATTTCAGAATTATTTTTGGTGGAAATTTACTATTCCTTTTTTTCTATCTACAATGGCCCTAATTCGTTGTTGCATGTAAACGAGCGGTTAGATTTGAACAGCATGTTATGGTTTAACTGAAGAGCAGTTAAACCTCCAGTCACTGTGTAAAAGTGACTGGAGGTTTTCTCAAAGCTTTCATAAAACTGAAGCTTTGCCTTTATTTTCTCTGCTGTTCTGTCTGTGATCTTTAAAGACAATAAGGCCACAGTTCTCCATCTGATTTTCATGCTTACAACACCTCCATCAAAGTGATGTACTTATTGCTTGATAAGGGTAATTAAACAGTTATTCCCTTGAACTTAGGACATGTCTGAGCTAACTGTTCATCTGCAGAAGATGCTCCTTCAGTTGCAACAGGATGATTAAGGCCTCATCCACTAAGGCTCAGTCTCTAGTTCAAGATGTGGGAGTTGCTGGTGGAGGTGGAGGAGTATAGTTTGGCACAAACATCAGACTACGCTCAGATCATCTGGCACAGACATCAGTCTTGCCTGCGGGCGCATTAATAACCCCAGACTGGTGTTTCATCAGGGCTTTCTCAGTGCAGGAATAATGGAAAACAAGATTTGTGTGAAATAATAGGGGAGCGAGAGCAGAGTTGTTCTTTCATGCGGATTTGCGTTTTAGACCAAGCCAGACAGACGGGCTGAGATTAGGGCTTGTTCAGCCCTGAGTGGAGTGTGTCTGAAGCCGATCCGCAGGTTTTGTAGAGAGGAGGTCTTTCTAAGCTCATACTGGAAGAGTTCACAAGATCTTAAATGTTAAAATACAGGTGCATCCCATCCGAATGTTTAGCTATTTCAGTAATTCAGTTCAAAAATTAAAACTCATTTGTTATACTGATTTATTCTTTTACATTTTTACTTCAATTATGTTTGATTGCTGTGACTTACAGCTAATAAAAGCCCCATTAGTTACTGCATTAATAGCATAGCGCTGATGAGCCTGTGCATCTACTAAATTGGTACGGACTTCAACTGTGCATTGTTGGTTCTGGTGGCTCATCATCAGACCAGCAAATTACATTTCTCCCGAAATCATCACTGACCATGGAAATTTCACTCTGGACCTCAAGCAGATTAGATTCCAGTCCTTCGAACCTTGATTTCTAAATGAAATCCACTATTTACTTCCATCTAAAAAGAGGGAGTTTGGACCACAAAGCAAAGTCCAATCAGTTAATCTTCCCCAAATGTTTGAATCTCCTCAGTGCTGTGCTTATTGTTGTTGCTTGAGAACCTTTTTCTGCAGCATATTTTCCTTCCACTCAATTTTCTATAAATTTACGTATTTGCAAAAGTCTCTGAACCGTAAGATCATCCTCACTGTGGAGGGTACTAATAATATCATCCAGTGGACAGCTGTAATACAGCTGAAATTAGAATTTAGATAAGTCATGATCCTTAAAATAAACTCAGACAATATACTGCTTTGTGGAAAAAATGCATTTGATAATAAAGGAGTTCCATTTTTTTGAATGGGAATCATTTAACTTTTTGATATCGTAATTCACTGAATTGCTCTTTTACTGTAATTGGAAACAAACTATATTTTGCATCTCAGCACTCTTGAACTTGATCATTGTGTCTTATGCTTGGTGTAAAAATATTCCTGTGGAAGTTAAAGTCTGCTGCAAGTAGTTTATTTTGCTGACAAGCTGAACAGTTGGCATTAGTAATGAGGATTAAGGTCACTGGGAAAAAAAAAAAAAGAATTGATGAAGAAAGTGGTGCAACTAACTTTCTGGAGGAATATGTCAGATTTCTTTCAGTTACGTGGCTGAGGGCGACCCAAATTCAGAGAAGTCTGAGAAAAGTTGAAATTCAGAGAAAAAAAAGTCAGAATTCTGGGATTAAAGTAACAATTCAAGGAAAAATATCTGAATTCTTAGATTAACATCAGAGTTCTGGGGCAAAAGTCTGAATCCTGAGAAAAAACAGGATTCTGAAATTAAAGTCAGAATTGTTTTTTTCCAAGTGGCTCTAATCTTATTGCATATTTGTATGTGACACATTTTTATGAAATGCATTCTCATTGAATAGCTTGAGAACCTTAGAACTTTAGTGAGTGACAATAATATTTATTTTAAAAAATCCCATTCAGCGTGTTTTATATGCTAAAGCCTGCAGACGGGTGTTGCATTTCTCATCATAATGTGGTTGAGCCCTCTGGTCAGAAATACTTTGCTTGTCACCTGTTTGTTCATATAAATGCCTTTTTTGCTAGAACCTTCCAGTATAATAGGACTGAACCAGTCCAGCTTCTGCTTTAAACTGTCACAGATTTGGAGGGATGACACCTCTCTGGTGAAAATGTCCTTGAATAATTGCCTTCCTTCTACTTTTTCTCCTCTGAAAGGTCAACCGGCTTGTGACGGCATGTGCATCAGCAAAGTGATGAGTCATACATATGGAGTAGCCAGGGGTTAGTTTCACTGGGCTTTCGCAGATACCTGCAGGGTTTTCCCTGTCACCACACCTTGGTAGATTTTCAAACAGATGCACTGCTCCCCTTGCCTGTAATTACCTATTATTATAGAAGGAAATGGATCCCTTGCATCTGCTTTCAATGAATAGGCAGGTCACCCCTGCTTCTGCTTTCTTATATTATTGCATAAACTCAGGGCAAACAGATGTCTTTGTAGTTGTGAGCAAATTACCAAATGAAGGCCTGCATTCTGAATTATGGGGACAGGTGAAGAAATCTGCCTGTCAGCTGTTGAAAGAAAGGTACGTCCAGACTTTGTTTATGTCTGTCAGATGTTGATGTTTTGTCGTGCAGCTTGTACAAAGAAGAGCACATTGTCGTAAGCTTCTTGGATCTATTCGAACCACATGCAGCATTCATGCACAAATCCGAATAGTTGCTTTCCTTTCTAGGTCAACATACTGTTTTATAACACTCAGTAAACAAATGTTCTTGGGGTTGTTTTTTTTTTTAAGTGTGACTGATTCAGAGTATTTTATTTTAATTGGTTAGCAGTTGGTTATTGTGAAGCAAAAGTTTTCACATAATTAATTAATCTTAAAGATATTCAGGTCAGAAGGTTATGTCCAATAGCTGATATTAGGGCTGTTGTAAACAAATATTTTAGTAATCAAGTAATCTATTGATTATTCTTACAATTAATCGAGTAATCGGATTAAAAAAAAAAACATTGGTAAATCTAATATAACAGCACTATTACTATCGCATATCAACATCAGTCCAATTTTTCACATTCGAGCTTCCTTAGCAATAACTTTTCTGTAGTTTAGAAAATTAACCTGCAACAATAACAGCTCAGTTTCTAAGTTAACCTAAAGGATGTTATACAAAAATCTGAAATTATATTTAATTTAATAATAAAGACGCAAGCTCACAAATACTTTTGTAAAAAAATGTCTATACTCCAGCTTTTTCTTTATGTATTCATTTTCAGGCAATTTAATAGATGAACTCTCACCTTGCCCAGACATTTATAGCTTTTGTGTTCATGTTAGTGACGGGATTTGACACCTTCGTTCGTCACATACAGAAATGCATCTATCATCTCTGTATCGCCACGATGCGCTTCGCCATCCATTTGTTGAGACTGGGATGATATTAAATAAATTTTCCGGTTTGTCCTTAAAGCTACACTTACTAATTATCTAATGCACAGCTGCCCGCCATGTTCAGTCTATCTGCTCAACTGTATAAATACACCTGTGCTCTTTCCCGCCGTTCGTTCTGAACCGCCACCAGGCAGCAACTCCTGGAGGAGAAAAGCTGCCGTACTCCAAGCATTGTGCCAGTCATTTTAAGGATGCTTATTGGTCCCCCGAAAAATGATGAAGAACCAGACATTATCATCAATCAATAAAATCCTCACGGCCAAATTTGAAAATTGGACATTATGCTGCTAACACTTAGCTTTCGTCAACAACTCAGGCTGAGAGCGCTGCTCAATGCAAATAATGACCCGGCCGGAACACGGTGTATTAAATAATAAAACATAACTTAAAGCTTTGAGCTGATAAATTTTCCTCGAGGAATTTTAATAATCAAGGAACTCGAATCACTCGAGGAGTCGTTTCAGCCCTCGCTGACATGTTTGTAAAACTTTTAACTTCTGATACTGATTTTGGTCGATTATTATTTAAGAAAATATCATTCAACATGTTGTGATGTCATTATGTATATCAGAAGCAGTGGAGAACTCACATTGCCTGTGTGAAAGAACAATTGTTTTACTTACTGTTTTAATTTATGATCTTGTGTTAGCAGTTAGCTAGAATACTGCTAACACAAGATCATAAATTGCAGATTTCCAAAAGGCTGCACACATTTCCAAATCCAGTATATTCTATGACTATGGCAGAAGAAAAAGACTAAAGTAACTTTGCTGTGTGTACTTCCTTGTATCTCTGGAAAGTTTTCTCCAGATTAACTGCAGAAATGTCTCATAATTTCATATGAATACAATTTCCTTTTATAAAGCTTCAATGTCATTCTGCTAATTAAATTTTTAAACACCTCACTAATACTAAAATTAGTTAATTTTCAGTTGTCTTCATTCAGCTGAAATGGTATTCCTTTCATTCACTTTATGTAGAAAGTTCTGATTTTTCTTTTTTTCTTGCTGACTGACTGACCTGATCATTCTACAAATAACTTGTATCTCTAATAAGTGAGTGAAAAAAGATGTTTGTGTCTTTTTTACACATGGACCATTTTCCACTATTATTTAGAGGAAAAACTCACAATAATTCTTGTCTGTTTTTTTTCCGGACTTATCGAACCAGATGCTCTTCTACTTGTTTTTTGTTTGTTTGTTTGTTTTTCAGTGATCATGTGGTATTAATTTAAGCAATCCAAATAAATACATTCTTAGAGTAAACAAATCTTTGGAAAAAAAGTCCACATCAAACTGCCCTCACATTCTTCAGAGCTTTCCAGTAGTTTTGTTTTGTTTTGTTTTGTTTTTTTGTCAAAATGGGCTTCTTTATTTTCACATCCACAAACACTCTCACATGCCCACATGAGCGTTAAGAAGCTATTTTAGATTAAATGCAGACTTTTATATCCAGCTCCTGACTGTTTGTACTCTTTGAAGCCTTTTATGATTGATAAATCAATTAGAAAAATATAGGAGTTTCTGTTTGCAATTAGTAACTCCAAAGTAAATACCCAGTAATTCAGCCTTAAATGTCAGAAAATGTATTTTTTTTTAGCTTCAGTTTTAAGATGGAAAAAATGACGTTTAATGTTGTGTGCCCTTGAGAATATGTCAAGCTATGCAAAGCTAACGGGACGTGAAACATCTTCCTCCTCAGCTTGCACCAGAAAGTTCTGCATCATCACTTGACATTTAAATCTGGCAGAGACTTGAGAACAAGGAGCTTATTGTGTATTTCATGTGTTCTGCTGCATGAAAGACAAAGCCCATTGGCAATGAGGCTCTCAAACACAAGACTTTTGTTTTGTCAAAATTAATTGAATCTAGCTCTCATCTGTCGATGCAGACAGACTCCCACTGAAGTTCAGTGTTTAAAAGCTAAATATCTGTATTAATTTAAGCACTTAGTTGTAGTAGATATAAATATCTTACAGTACTTTCTTCTTGTGTTTCCTGTTGGTTTAAATGAATAACAATGTAGCAAATATATGTTCTGATATAGAATAAACATCTAGGTATTGTTCAGCTCTGTTTGCAGTGTGTTATTTTTGAAACAATCATGTGGAGGAAGGATAAGTAAAGGAAGTGTTTAATTTAGCTTAGGGATTTTATCTGGCGCTCCGAGCATAAGATCCAGCAGGCGTGGTCCTGTCTGGGGGAATTCCTTCTCAGAACTTCATCAAGGAAATGGGATGGCTGTCAGACTTTCCAAAATTCTCTTTTATCACCCGAACTGCCTTGTCCTTTTATTATGGTTTTTTTTTTGTTCTTTTTTCTCTCTTGACCCACTGTCTGATCTGATTATTGTATATCTACTCCCTGAGGCGCATGAAACCAGATGTGCATGAAATCTATGACCTATATGTATAAATCTGCTTTTTGAATGAGATAATTGTCTTTGTTGCTACCTGTTCCTTAATCATGTGAATCATGACAGGTGAGACCAAAACACAGACTGCTGTTCTGTCTGTGAGATGGACTGGTGAGGAATCCCTGCAGGCAAACAGTCTAGACAGGAAGATTCCAGGAATTGGTGATTTAATATATTGAAGGTTGCATTGTTGATACAGTCACTAGCCAAATACATATTGTCATAGCCTTTCAGTGAGACTCATACAGATATGTTTTATCTTGGGTTAAACAGGATGATAAGCCTAAAACGGGACCAGTTCTGCCACGCTGCCCCAGCAGAACTGGTCCATTAAAGTGAAACCTGGAGATGTAAATATGATTCGTTCAGTGATATGCCATGGGAATAATAGCTCAAAACTTCTCATTCTTTTTTTTCTCACTCTCTGTCGGCTTTACGATACACGCAGACTCGTTGCCACAGCAACTGACAACAACGCAACTTTATGTATCAGGATTCAGCACCAGAAATACTCAAACATTGTCTTGCATAGAACAGAGCATTCAGTTCGTTACAGTTTATGCTTTTAGACTTGATGTGTATTTTGCTTTTATTAATAAGTGATCGCTGTGGTAGATTAGCTTCCGCTGCTATTAGCCATGCTAACACTGCGATAGTTGATTAGCTAATTTAAGTGCTTTACTGATGCTCTGTCAGATTGTGTGTAGGTCGCCTTTTTTATTTTTAAGCTGAACCAAAACACACCTTATTCCACAGCACATATATATGTTAAGTTTGTCAAAGCCAAGCATAGGTGACCTACTTCCCTCTCCCTCGCTATTTTCATTTTCTTAGTTAAAACTTATTTCTCACCTTGCTATGTAGCCATAGTGTAGACAGTTCATAGCAAAACACTGCATCCCTTTTTATTTGAGATTGCATTTAAGTCTAGCAGGACAATGGGGGCAGGAACTTGCATGGGTGACATCCTGCTGCAAGGAGTCTAGCTTAAAATAACTTTGGAGCTCATCTAAGAATATCGTGATGTATATTGTATATCGTGATATAGCAAAAATACATCAGGATATTAGATTTTTCTCATATCCCTCAGCCCTAGTTCTATTAGCAAATTATTTCACTGATAACGAGATATTTGTCCCATGCTATAAGTAAAATAATCTGTCAGTGGAATTGGTACCAGTACAAGTCCAAAAATACTTGGCAAGATCTTGTAAAAAACATTGAAATCTGTGCGTCATTTGCTTTTCATTTTAAAACTATCAGCACTGATGTTTGCTTACAAATGCTTACGAATGTTTTAAAATGTAAAAAATAATATCCAGGGGTGTGAATACTTTTCATGGCACTCCATATGTTTTCTCTCTGTGTAGTAAACTTGTAAGTGTATTTTCTCATGCATTGAGAGATCAGCCGATAAAAGACGGGCCTATAAAAATTGTAAATGACGCAAGAAAGCTCCGAGGGCTCAAGAAGCTTTTGTTAAGCCCCGTGTTGACCTTGGATAAAAGTAACGAGGGAACCGCTGTTTATCTCCCATCCAACAGCTTTTCCCTCAGCACTCATTCATTACCATATCTTCATCCTGCATTCTCTGTTTGCTTGTCCAAAGTCTGCCCTCAGACTTGCTCAAGTTTCTTTCTTTTACTAGCTGAGATTTTATACATGTTGCAAAAAAAGTCGAAGAAATTGAGACAGAATAAGAAACTTATTGTGCAAGTGTTTGACTCCTGCCAGAAGCCTTTTAAAAGTTTTTTTTTTCCCCAGGGGACTTGTTCTCATAAACTCCTACTTCTAATGGTTCTACTAAATTTAATTGAATTAAGAAAAGCTTTCATAAAGTGAATGTTTTAAGATCCAGCCTCCACATTTTGTCATGCTTCTAAAACAAGCTCTATTAGATAATCCACTTCTTTGCAGTAGCCTGGCCTCTTGATCCTTTGTTAAGGGTGACAGAACATGTTTGAATCATCAGTTTAAACCTTTGAAAGGAGGAAGAACCAATGAGAAAATAGGTTTTACGTGAAGAAAGTGGGTACCTAAATCCTTTTCTCTGTCTGATCCTGATAAGTCCCATCAGGAATGCTCACTACTCTACTCCTTTAGGGTGCTGCTAAAGAAGTAAATCTCTGGCTTTTTGGAGGCTGGTTTAAAATTACCTTGATCTTTGGATTGGGGCAGATGAATGACTTCCCTCACCATACATAGTAGACCACCAACAGAAAAGTTCCTTGTTAGGTGTGGGCTTTAGGCCACATCTCTGCAAGACAGTCTGTGGGTGGATTTACTTCAAAACATTCAGGCCTATTATTAGGCATTAAAGCGACCTATTATGCAGAATTATCATTTTGGACGTTTTTACACTTCCCTTTTGGTCCCAACTGCTCCTAAAGACAACCAAAGCACTTAAAAACACACCTAGCTGTTTTTTTGGCAAAAAGTTAATGTTTTTTAGTGTCGGGTAAACAAGCTGTTTCAAAAACCTTCCAAATGTCAAGTCACATATAATAGACACAGGTTACTTAGCAATCCATGTGGAGATCCAGCACATTTGGTCAGCTCGTTTTACCACTGTATGTGCTGTACGATGACTGCTGGAAAACAGTGTTTTGTTGTTAACTTACCATCCAGAAACGTCTGGTGACATTGTTGTTGGTTGTGCAGGAGGCTCTACTTCTGGTTTTCAAAGCTGTATGGTTGTACAGTTACACATTGAGTTTGTGGGGCGCGGCCAGCAGCAGCTTATTTGGATTTAAAGTGACAGCCAATTCTGAAAGGAGCCCAAAGTAGGAAGAGTTGAACAGACTAAAATCTCATTATCTAAGAATAATTTTGTGCAAAAAATGTTAGGAACATGTTTTGAAGACATTGTTCAAAGAAGCATAGTAGTTAGCGTTTAAAAAACTACAGACTGTCAAAATAAAATTGGTCAAGTCACAAGCCGTATTAAAGCATTGCAAAGATTTACAAGAGCAAAACAAGACCCAGGATCACTGAGCGATTTCAAGATGCTTTGTGCCAATTTTCATGGGTTAAGCGTTGTAGGTGTGCCCACTTGCTTAGCAGCAATTGGCTCTGCCTCCTACCGCTCACAGTTCTCTATGAAACATGGCTTTCTTTAGTGTTTATTGGATCCCGTCTGGCCTTAACCTCAAATAAGGGAGTTGAGGAGAGCTGCCAGCCCCTGCAGAAGACTGCCTCCTGTACTCCGTTTCTCCAACAGTTTGAAAAATGCATGTGTCAGGTTCCTGCGTAGGTCCGGCTCCTGCACAGAAGCATCTTTCAATAGCTCGCCAAGCATAATAAAAACAACCTCTCACAACCTTTAAAATCCATAAATGGTCTCACCACTGTGGTGGCAAAATCTGAGGAATGTGCAGAAAAGTTCAAATCCTGCATGTGGCAGGTCATAAAACTTTCAGTGAAGTTCTGCTTTGAAAGGTTTAATGAACAAGACATTACAAAAGCTAAAGCAGGATTTGGAGATATCCCTCTGTCCTGTTCTGCACCCCCCTCTGTCTGCAGGGCCTCTGGGGAGGGTGTAATAACACCTGCAGCTACGCAGCTTCAGAGGTATTTTTATCTCCTCCTGGAATTCCACCTCTGTTCCACCTCTCCCCAAAGAGTTCCTGTCTAAACTCATGGGAACTTGGTCAGAGGTGTTCTTTAACATCACTTTGCCTCAGTGTCCTCCTCACCAATTGGTAAAGAATGCATAAAAACTACAATTAAATATTTTGTTTTGCAGTAGCAGGATCTCATATTTATTTATTTTTTCATAAATACAACCTTTAATTTGATTTGTATTCAGTATTGAGAAAAAATATCTTTCAATAAAATCCCCAGTTTGTGGTTCTTTCTCTGTTGATGCTTTAATGAACTACTTTTTACCAATAAGGCAGCAGTTCATAACAGTTTTAAGAAAACGGATGTTTAAATCAAGAATCCATCCATCCATTGACTTTCACACTTCATGAGAGGTGTTGAAATTGACTCTCATTGATGTAGTAGCATGAGGAAAAAGACATCATCTTGTTCGCAGAGGCATTCTTCCATTCTCAACACAAACTATTTCAGCACAGCTCTGTGTGAAATGTGTGATTGATCAGAAGTTTGTGAATGACATTAATGGACTTTTTCCATTTGTACTACTTTTAATTTTGCCTTTTTTTCTTAACCAGTGCAATTAACATGACATCAGATGATCCACTCAATAACTAGAGAAACTTTAGAACAGTCTTTTTAATAAAAGATTTCCATTCTATTCAGATTTCACCTTGCCTATGACTGCAGGCCTTCACTATATGATACCTGTATGTCCTTTTCTCACCTGGTAATCTAATAGTAATGTTGAAGATGAACTCTTTTCACAGTTGTTTCAGCCGACTGCAATTCAATTCAAATCCAGCCTGTGGATATTCAGTAACTCGAGTACAAGACTTGCATGCATTCCCACCTTACAGAACACTGACTGAGTCTAAACATCACAGAGGAATATGTAGTGTTGTTGTAAAAGATTTGCTTTCTTTTTTTAAATTGTCCAATGTTCACTTCCTGTGTTGAGTTTTCTGTTGCGCCAGGTGTTTGACACAAGTGCCAAATTATTCATTTTCGTATTCATAGTATAACAAATTATTTTCAATTTTTCATCTTGATAGAGAATATTACAAATGACTTTAGAATTTACACAGTGGACCCTCAGTATACTCAGGGGTTAGAGACTACAATCAGCCATGAATAGCTAAAATACTAAAGACTCCCTCTAAAAACACTCAAAATGGCCTATTTCAATAGTTCAAACACCAAATATACCTTAATATTCATTAATATGAGCAATACCACAGATGTCTGCAGAAGCTAACATCTGGAGTCTTCCTTATCTCTTGTACTGGGGGAACACCCAATCAGTACCAAGGAAAAATAAATACAGCTCTTGGATTGGCTGCTTTGCAAACACCAGACAATAGTGTGTGAAGTAGCATGCACCAAAGTATTTCAGCTTCACAAGTTGCATTTTCTTTCTAGTGTTTTATTCTTACTCTATGAAAAAATTCACGATTGTGCAAATATTCTGTGAATATTTTGGAGTTGTGTTTCACAGAAAGGTCTGAGAATACTGAACTGCCAATTTCCAGTGTATTTTAAAATAATTTCAGTTGAAATAGTTCCTGACATTTACCTTGTTTTTACAAGGAGAATCTTGAGGAACCATGAAAGGTGCAATTTGTAAAGTAAAAGTATTAATGAGCCCAAATGACATCCATTGTCCAACACTTAACTTAGGTCATATTGCAGAGGTAAAATATCCAGGACGGAGACATCCTCCTCCCCAGCAACACTCTCCAGCTCATTATGTGAAATCCCAAAGCATTCCCAAGCCAGAAAGGATATAGATCCTCCAGCAAGTCCTGGGTCTGCCCTGGGGTCTCCTCCCAGTGAGATATTCTCAGAAAACCCTCCAGGCGGCTTCCTGACTAGAGGTCAAAAATGATTCTGCTCATGCTGAGGAGCAGAGGCCAATATCTGAGCTCCTTCTGGATGATGGAGCTTTTTATTCTCCGAGTCGGAGCCTGGCCATGTGAATGAAGCGTATTGTGTGTGTCTCTATGAATTGCAGCACTCAAATTGTCTCTTTTTTACTCTGCATTAAATATGATTAAAATAAAAGCCTTACTTTTCTACTGAAATTGTTTATACAGTTGCAATAACAACATTTATTTTTCATTTCCATCAAAAGCTACTTTAGCAGTTATTTAGTCAGCATATTAGTGGTTAGATTGAGAGAATAATTTAGGTTTTTTTTCAATTCCACCAGCGTCATGTTTCTATTAAGGGCTGTGGAATAATATTTTTGATTTCTCAACTCTTCACTTACCTTGACTTTTTTTTCTTTTTGCCTTGGAAAAGCAAATAGATCTGTAATGAAAAAAGTGTAAAAAGAGAAGAGGAGCGCTTTGATGTGCAGGTTCTGGCCAAACAAAATGTTCTTTTCAGATAACAGCAGGGTGTGTTGTGATGGTTTAGCTCAAAATGTGTCTTGGGTCAGGAAATACAAAACATGGATCAAAAAACTCATGGTTTGACACGCTCAGCATGTTGGAGCGCCTACAGAAACTTTGCTGCTTCTCCTTGCCCACTTAGGAGATAACATGACTTTGGGAACGGTCAGAAAGTAGGCTTACCAACAAGAAATGACTCCCCACGGTCAGAACACCAGGAGGACATGTAATTCCCCGGCCAAGAGGTCTAAAGGCCATTCTGTTCTCACAATTTTAAAACTATTATTATCTGGATGCGCTTTATTCTTTCCTGTGTCTCAGGGTGCAGATTTGTGGCGATTCAGCCGTTCGGTTTGTTTCAGAAACTCGTGCCTAAGCAGTGCCTTTCTTTTGTCCTTTTTAGACTTTTCCCAGTGAGTGTAGCTAATCGAGTATGATAAACGCGGGGGGTTGACAGACTGAGCTGGTTCTGGCCTGTGATTATGTGGGACAGTGTGAGTGTGGCCAAGACAACAGGTGGTGTCAGATTAGTTGGTGCTGAAGCTAGAGGGAAGCGGGAAGAGAGGAGGGTGAATCTGTTGCTATCGCTGTGGAGAAACCAAAGCCATTAAACAGCTGTTTCTACTTCCTTTCTAAAGCTTAACTATGCATTTAAATCAACACAGCAAGATCTGTCAGTAGATCATTTTATTTTGTAGTAATGTAAAATTATTTGGAAAAATTAAACAATGAAGTCCAAACATCAGAAATGGTGATTCTTTAAACTAGATTCAAAATAAATGTCAAGTTTCATCTACACTGAATTGCCTAAAGTATTCACTCATCATCCTTCACACATATGATATTAAATGACATCCCATTCTTTAAGGTGATGTCAGCCCAAGCCAAACAGCTAAGACATTTTCGAATCTTCTGGTATTTCATTCCAAAAAATATAAGACTTTCCTTAAAGCCTATTGCTGAAGTCAGACGCTAATGTTGGATGAGAAGGCTCTGTAATTCATCCAAAAGAGCTGCCCAGTCAGGCTTCTTCACACCTACCTTGCAAAAATATGTGCCCAAGTCTTCTTGGAAAAGTAAGGGACCATCTCCAAAGTTTTCCCTGAAAGTTGGAAATTATTTGAAAAGTGGCAATCAAACCCCAGAAAAGATAAATAAGATGACAGGAAGTTGTACACGGCATGATTTTTAGCATGAAGAAACTTAATTAGGTGTGATTTTAATTGTGTTTCTTATTTAATAAAAACACCATAATTGCAAAATTGTGTTTCTTTTCGACATTAGCGGAATATCAACAAAGCTTTGCGCACATTTGTAATGTAAACAGTTACTGATTAGCTGGGTGACATAATTAATTTGACATCACTGGACATGCTCCGCTGAAAAGTTGAACCACTGTCATGTCCTTTTAAATCCTTCCTTATGGACTACATATCCTTTCTACTTTGGCTGAATTCGGATCACATATTGGAAGATGTGGATGTATTAGCCAGACACCAAGTGTTTGACAAGTTAAAGCCACCTTGTGGCTTACAAAATCCTGGTTCTTTTATCTTCATTTATTGCCTTAGCAGCTTGAACCAACATTCCAGATTGATTTTGTTTAACCCTTGTTATTTTCCCAGCTGTTAGGTGACAATCCTTATCTTCTTAACATTCCTCAACGATTCTTTTCATTTGTATTGTTTAAATGGGTAAAAGTGTTCATGATTACCAGAGACTGAAATGTTTATGCTTCACTATGAACATCGGTTTGGTGGATTGACCTCATTTACTCCTCTCTGGCCAGTTTAGTACTCACTTTTTCTACTGCTATCTTTCTGTTAAGGTGGTATCAATGTCAGATAAATGTTAAACCAGTTCAGATCTCTTATCCCTCCGGATGCTCCAATGGGAGGAAAAGCAGACGTCTTAAGTGACACAGCAGGGTTTCAACAGCGACTTTTTCCTGTTATAAATAAACAAGAGAGGGCTGGAAAAGCTGGAGCGGCATGGCCCCTCCGAGCCGTCGCAGGTCTCAGCACCTCGGCTGTCAGCTGTCGTCTGGGGGTTACTGGAATTGGCCCCCCTCAGTCCCTTCCTCACAGTTCTGTTACCGGAAACTCACGCACTGACACTATTTACAGACCAAATTACTCGTACAGTGTTTATGTTTGCTGGGACATTTAGTTCAGGTTGGGAAAAATCTAGACTTCTATATGTGTATTGAAAAAACACAAAATCTTACCAAGTATTTTTTTGTCTAGTTTCGAGTACAAATATCTTAGTACGCCTGAAATAAGGCAAAACTAATATCTTTTCAGTAAAATATAAAAGCTTTTCTTCAAGTCAGTAATTCCTTAATATTTATGAAAAAAGTCCTATTTATAAGTGAAGTAGTCTGACAGTGGGACCAGTACTTTTTTATCTATATGAAGTAATTATTAACTTAAAACAAGCTCCGATTTCTTGCTGGAAAGTTTCTTGTCTGTTTTGTCTTATTTCAAAGATATTCCCACTAGAAACTACATTAAAAATACTTGGTAAGATTGCATGTTTTAGTGTGACTTTTCATTGTGGCTTTTGCTATACATTTATTTCTTAGAACATTTATTCACAAAAAGACTGTCTCAGTTAGTTCCCAAGCACAATAAATTAGCAAACAGAATAGCTTCATTCTACTCCTAAAGTGATCTGAAAATCATGTGTTTCTGAATGGGTCTTAATTCCATGCATTCCTTAATACCTGCCTGTGTAAATAGGGGGGCTTAAAGTTTCACCAGTGGAAGACTGGTGACTGGTGGTCTCTAAGTGTTGAGTCCCACTGGGGCCCAGTTGAGGTAATAAAAGAAAAGTTGGTGTTTCTGTGGCTGTTAGTTGGCCTCCACTTTTTGAGACGTTTTTGCAGAATGTGATTATGCTTCAAAATATATTAAACAATGGCTTCTAAATTAGCTTGTAGAACAGAATACCTTTGCTTAGCTGGTATTTTAATTATACCAGATATGCTTACATTTGATTGTTGCAAATTTATGATAACTTTTGTTATTCCTTTGACCATTTGGGTTTCTTTGAGCTGGAAACTTGCCATAGTAGATACCATTACGCTGAGATTCGGGCTCAGGTGTCTTGTTACACAGCCGGCTTATGATCCCTGCTTGCTGTCTGGTCACTGTGCCGCCAGCTTATGACCCTTGGCCTGAAATACATTACAGTGACTCAACAATGGTTTGCAATTTATTCGCCTAATTTGTCTGAAAGATTTCAGTATTTTTATTTTTACTAAAATGAATTGTCCACTGAAGTTTATAGGTGAAATAACTTGAGATGGACACAGAGGCAAGCTCTTGGAAAAGGTTCCATATCCTCTAAGCTTTTTCACATCACCTCAGTGTATTTTTTTTTAAGTTTGCAGCACTCCAGGGTTTTGGTAAATAAAAATCTTAAAAGCATGGCATTCATTTGTATTTAGTGTCCCTGAGTCACCTTTTGCTAGAATTACAGCTGAAATTTTTTGATGCATCTTTCTGTCTGCTCCTCTGATGTAGAGAAATAAATCTTGGCATATTCTTTTTCTGGACTGTGGGAGGAAGCCGGAGTACCTGGAGAGAACCCATGCATGTACAGGGAAAAAGGCTCCAGGCTGGGATTCAAACCCAGAACCTTCTTGCAATAAAGCAGTAGTGCTGCACAGAATTCAATAAGTAAAAAGCTGAAGTTTCTTAATTCTCGCCCCGAAGACTGCTGGAGATAGGCACCAGCCTAGCTGGCTAGACAGGCTGGTGTATTAGATAATGGATGGATGGATAGATGGATGGATGTATGTATGTATGGATATTTTTCTTTAACACTTGGTCAACAGAATATGAGAAAGGCCTGGGACATCTGCATTTTATCTCTTTAAGATTTAGCCTATACTTGTCCTTTCCTACAGATCTGTATAGGTGCACCATAAGCACAAGTCTGCACTGGCCAGATGCTTATTTTGACAAGGCTGAGTGTTGGTGTAAAGAGGAAAGAGTGTGTAAGAGCTTGTGTATTTGATGCTAACTAGCTGGAGGCACTATTTGTTTGCCACATACCTCCCATAAACTAAAGGGGCAGACAGCAAATCATGAAGGTGTGGCAGACTCATTTTTTCATGTGGTTCAAGCTTTTCCACTGGCAGAAGTGACTTTGAGATTTGTTGTTTTAGCTTAATAGATTTCTTGGCTTAAGAAATTAATAATAATACTTTTGCTTAGCAATATTTTTATTGAAAGAATCAAGTCATAGCCTACTTTTGGAAAAGTACTGGGCTGTTGAATGTATTTTTGTTGGTTATAAAGTATTTGACTACAGTAGTCAATTAATTATTGGTGTGCATCAACCTCACAAAACTGCAATGGATAGATAAAACAAATAGAACAAGGACATACGTTGAAATGATAACATTACTGGTTTCTGCAATTACTTGTTTTTTTAAATTAAAGATTCGCAGATCACAAATAGTGTTTTAAAGAATATGTAAAAAATGTAGAATAAATCAGTTCAGCTTTGACTTTTCTGCACCCAAGAACTTTAACTTAGTAATTTCCAATGGCAAAATAACAATGAAAATCTTCAAGTTTTGGGTTTTAAAAAGTAGAGTTAACTTTTCGGTTGAAAATTATTCTATTCAGGTTTAACCACTCTAAGTTTAAGAGAGCAGTCAGATCAGAACAAAGACAGAATGATATGGAGTTGATGTTTTTAAATGTTATGTTCCACATTATATTAAGAATTAGCATGATTAGCACAGAGGCTACCTTCATGGGTTCTCTCCAGGTACTCCTGCTTCTTTCTACTGTCCAAAAACATGACTGTTGTATTGGTTAACCTTTTGCTGTAGAAGTCTGAATGAACATCATGTCTTTATAAAAATTATTTTTGGCCAGTCACTGGTCAGGACTGAACAATTTAACCCTTAAATTGTTCAGTTCTTGTCTCCTGATGTTTGGTGCTTTTCTACTTTGGGGAATGTGTTCTAATAAACTGATCCAACTAAACACAGTGTGACCTGTTTTATAAACCAGGGAGTGTAATTGAAACAGTTTATCATCAGATCTTACAAACCTTTGATGGATATGTGAAATAATGTTATTTAAACTCTTAGAGCTTTAAAGAATGCTGACTTGTATGTGTTCACACAAAGTCAAGGTTTACTTAATATAGGTAACTTGAAAAGAAGCTTCACACCTCATTCAGTGTTTCTTCCTAGTAGAAAACCAAACTCATTGTAACATGCCTGGTATGGCTGCTGTGTGGGAGAATAAATGTCCTGGGGGAAGATGGCCAGGCACGCACTTGAAGCATGCGTTGAAAAATGTGGATTTTTCCTTCACTTTTGGCTCCACTCTTCTGGTCCAGTCTTCCAGAAAATAGTGAGGTTGTTTGTTGCACCCACAGATTTAGTCATGGAACACTTTGAGAAGACAATTGCAGACAATGTCAAACAGTGTTTGTCTTCCATGCCCAGTCATTTTGGATTACAGTTTTTGTAGGCATGCCAAAGAGCAGCGGAGAGCAAATGGGCCCTCGCTCATTGAGCGCTTTCTCAAGCCGAGGCTCACGCATCAAAAGTGGCAGTTTGTCAGTTCAAAAACCACTCCAAGAGATTTTTTCCCACACATATTCATATTTTGCCTGTTACCAAAGTGTTGCAAGTGTTTGATTTGTAAAAAAAATTAATAAAATAACCTCTGTCTTTGACTAAGCTTTTGTCTCCTTTTATTACTCAAAAAGTAAAGCATACGCAGAAATACAATGCAAAAGACTTTATTATGTTGATTAGGACCATAAAGCATTATAGTAATTGTGGAAGTATTGTTTTAAAGGTCAGCATAATGTAATGCATCATCTACTTTATTCAGCACAACTAATACTAGATTTGCCTTCAAAGCGGACCTAATCCCTCAAGGAATAGATTTAGCATATTCAAGATTTTGTTGCAACAACAGCTAAGCATCCATGATTCAAATCTGCTGTTCATCTCCACCCAGAAGTGATCTCTTGGATAGAAATCAGGTGATTGTGGTGGCTTTTGAATACAAGGAATTGATTGTCACTTTCAAATTCAGATGACTTGAGCTTTGTAACATGGTGCATTAACTTTATGGGAGTAGTTGTCAGATGATGGTACGCAATGGCCAAATTGCCAACAATAATACTCAATAATATCTGACTCGAAATTCAGGCTGGCTTGGGCAAGATTTGTATGTTTGATGGTCTGGTCAGGCTCAGCTTTCTGTGGCACGTTATAGTAAGCCTACAAGACATACAGTACAGAGTAAACTAAACAAGAATGCACAATATAATGATGTGCTAATCTATTTATTGTTGTCTAAGTAGAGGAGGTAGTCATGTTGAAGAAAGAGAAATTAAGGTGCAGAAGTTAATCAGGGTGTAACAAGCACAACACACTGCATGTGCATATTGCTCCGTTCTGCACCGCTCCTATCAATCACAAATCCAGGTAGATTCGCATTTGATTCACATTGTGATTACAACAAGCAACAGACTGGAGTTGAGAGCCGTTAAACAAAAACTGAAAATGGGAGAAGTTATACTAATAAGGCAGCAGGGTACAAAGTCAGGCCTGGAGGCAGACCTGGAGGTTAAGTTGTTAGTTAAAAATCATATGTTGGGTTTACGTCGAGCTTGGGCCTCTAATTAGAGTTGGTCAGATTGTATGGGGCTTGGGAATAATGTCTATTGGTTTGGGTCAGGCCAGATTTTTTACTCCTGAATTCTAGATTGTGCTTATTTACCAATTTTCAGTTGGTACTAAAGGGCCCAAGTGTGCAAAGACATTGTCCTCCAATACCATTACCCCATTGCCACCAGTCTAAACTGGTAAGGGTGGTGGCATTTTTTCATTTTCATTTTTTCTGGTCTACCTCTGTAAGAGGGTAGGCTGAGAGACGTTTTTTGTGTGTACCTAATACAGCAACCAGTGAGAGTTTATCCCACTGTTTTGAAAGAATCTTTATATCTATAGGTATACAGATAATTTAATGTGATTGTTATGCTGTAATGGACATGCGTTACAGTTTATGAGTTACAGTTAATACTCATAAACTTTTATCTCAGCAGAATGTAGTTTAGGGATTATGCAGGCCCAACAGTGCGTGGCAGTGCTTGAAGGGAGGATGTAGGCTTTTTTCTTTTAGTATGTGCCTGTATTTAAGAAAAATAAATACAGGCACATACTGTTTAATGCACTTTGCATTCCATTCCTGTTTAGCACATCCTCCTTCTTTCAGTTCAAGCACATATTGTTGATCTGTAAGAGGTAGAGCACAGTATAGAAATGTGGTTAGTGAAGGATGGAGAGGTAAGATTTATGTTTATGTATATACAACTTGCATTCAAGGCCAATCCCTTGGACTTGTATCAGGTGTTTGCAAAGGGAAATATAATCTTTTTCATCTTCCTGTGTAGATGCCCATCATACGCTCCTGGTGGGTCATGCGAGCTTCTGTTCCTGTTATTGCCATCATGCTCTCACAAGAAAGCATTGTGTGTGAAAATCCAAGAAGTTGAGCTGAGTCCAGTTTCTCTGCTTGTGTGACACATCGCCTCTGCCTCCAAGATGTTTCTCACAGATTGTCCTTGCAGCTGTATCAGAGGGTTTATGAGCAGAGTGGGCGATATGAAGGCCCCTGAAGGATTCTTCTCACGCCTCCTCCAACAGTCTTTGAATGTCTCCGAAATGTTGCCAGGTTGGGATTGTCTATGTGTGACTTACAGATGTGGAACTAAAATCCTCTTATGCATTTTATGCGTTTCATTTTTATAATGCTGACAGCATTATAAAATGCTCAGTCCAACCACTAGTAGGAACAGCTTTTCCAATATCTCTGCTTTACTAGTTGGTAAATACAAAGAATTCACATAACACCAACTCTAGCAAATTTCTTAATCCGAAAATACTGGACATTCTCTCTGAAATGCCTATGACCTCCTATTTTAATAGTTCAAACACCATGATCAATATTCACTAGTAGTGAAATAGTGGAAACCATTTTGGTACTTCTGTAGAAGCTTACATTAATGGTCTTCCTCCTCTGTGCTCTTAGGGTGCAATCAATTAGCACCAAGAAAAATGAATGGTTCTCCTGGACTGGCTGCTTTGGAAATGCCACCCAGTTCAATGCCAAGGTATTTTAGTTTCCCAAGCTGCATTGTCTTTAGAATATATTAGATATACTCTATAATGAAAACCATAAATAGGTGCATCCATGAATACTGAACAGCAAATAGCCCAATATCCATGTTATATAGTCAAACTGATTGCTACAGATTCCCTGATAACGATATTTTTGTTTTGTATATTTTTTTCAACTGGTGGAGTCCCAACCTGCGACGAAAAAGACTCAGAGAGTCTTGGCCAAGTTATTTCAGACCAACCAAACTACTATTTTCCCTATCAGATCTTCATGTAGAGTCATACCCACTATTTTGAAAAAGATCAGTGGAAATTCATCTTTATTCAAGTTTGTATCAAATGTCACTTGCAGTGAAATAGAACTTGTTTCACCTTATCCTGCAAGGCATGTAGGGTGAGTGGTGACCAGCCTTTTTCCTATGTAACCATTTGAATGTCTAACTGTCGGAATGTGGTAGTCGTGTTTCTTCTTGTGCATACAATTTTTTAAAAGTATATTCCAGGTTAGCTGGAGATAAGTTGTTGGTAGAGCTGGAGGCTGGTGACCTGTGGGTGGGGTTGAGTTCAAACAGTTACTGAGGGCTCTTTATATTGATGGACAGATAACTTTAACACCACAGGCGTGACTTGTCCCCGCAAGACTTGGAGTAAAGGTCCAACTTGTATCTGAACTTGGGTGCAGTTCCAAAGTAAGCAAAAACAGTGTCTTATGCTGTTCCCCTCTCTTTTACTTGAGATCAAACTGATATTCGCTGTCTTAATGTGTTAGCTTAATACTGACTCTCCAATCAATGTAGGTTTGTGAAGGTTACTGCCCAGATGGCATTCAGCATGTCCAGATCATACCTCATCCCAAGGGAGCGGGAAGCAGGAGATGATCACGCCAATGCTTGTCTGGTCGGCACAACTGAAAAGAATTTGGCTAGTCAGCAGTTTCCTTTTGCAAAAGGCCCGGGAGTGTTGTTGTACGGGTGTTCACTCAGGGGAGAGAGGATTTGGGGGGTAGGTTTAGTTATTTATTAGCTGGAGCTAATGAAACGAGAAAACTTGCATGACAGAGTATGGTGGAAATAGGAACTGGCAGGCTATGCCGACTGGAAATGCTTGGGGTGGCATTCTGCCAGTCTGTCTAAGCTTATGGACAGAATATGGGCAGCCTGGGTGCTGAGATGGTGAGAGCACAGTTAAACTCATGCTGTGTTTCAGGCAGTGAACTTTATCAAGATGATCAGATATGAGAGAGGCTGGCCAAGCTTTGTGCCTCTTCACTGAATGTCAAAGGTGTTTGTCGGTTAAACCACAGAAAGATTTTTTTTTTTCTTCGTTGTTTTTGTATATTTATGGGTTTGTATGTTATTGCTTTTGAAACAGTAAAGTGAGAGAAATCATCGTCTGTTGAGACTTCACTAGCTAATGTCAGTTTATGACATGTCCCGTGGACATTACACATCGCACATGTCATTTACAGCACTGGTCTCCTATAGGAAAAAAGGTGCTAAGCTAATATGTGGCACTGAGATTAAAAAAACAAAACTAATGCGTAATATTTACATTCTTGTCATATTCAAGATGAAGGAATTCATTTTGACCTAATTTTAGCATTAAGTTAGCTGGAGGAATGCCTCCCAAGATGTTTGTCTTTCTTTAAGGGAAGATACAGTATTGGGGGGCTTACCTCACTCAAAATTCAGGAATATAAGCAATATGTGATGATGATGCAACTTGTAGTTACCAAGTATGTTAGTATACGGTGTTAATTTATTTCTGTTTTGGGTTGGTTCTATGGCAAGGTAGTTTCTTATATTTTTATTTAATAGGAACTGAAAGTTCAGATTTTTTTTTCCTTTTCCTTGTTTTGGTCTGTCCTGTTATATCCCAAAATACTATATAAAAGTTTATCACAAAAGCTATAAAAGGCCAATATATAGAAGTACTTCTGTATGATACCGTATATAATTAGCTAATAAGTATTGCTGCTATTGTGTAAACCTACACTGTGATGACTGTGAATATACTTTATGCATTAGGCAGTCCTGCTGGATACAGTGCAATAGGAATACATTGTTTCAAACATAAACATGATTTTTGTCACCATAACTAAACAACACAGAATTATAGTTGCATACTTTTTGGTCCCCTATTCACCGTCCTTTAGATTTATGTTTGGTATTTTGAGTAAAATGAATAATCAGTAAAGTTATTAGCTTGTATGAAAAGATGAATGAGATTAATTTGGTCAGTGAACATATGTTCTCACACTTTTATAGTTTTTGTCACTGGCTTTATAACAACTGAAATGTAATGGTAATCAGTTTTTGAGGATGAATCTCATATGTTTCCACTGCTGCTCAAGGTGACACAATGCTTCAGCTGTATACCCTTCATGAGTCCAGAATACTGATACAGTTGAAAAGAACTGGGCTTGGTATGCTGGATATTCTCACTTGCCCTGGGGGCGTGGAGTTTAAAGCATACTAAGATTTGTGTCATTTGGGTCTCTACTGCAGCTGCTTGTTCTGGCTTTCTGTCTGCTCATATGTGGGCCATCGTAATCAGCTGTTGACATCTGTTGCAAGAGTCCACATTGAGATGGGAAAATTGGATAACATGTTGGAGTATGTCCAGTGAGAAAGCTTGGAAAATATTTTATTTGCATACAAAGCCTTGAGGGCGATTTCAAGTGATAATAGATGGTAAAAGTAAACATGTCACAATGTCCGTTTTCCTGTCTCTGCTTTTGTTTTCCCTCCACCCCTCTAGATCCTATGCATACAACTGGGTGTAGCCTTTCTCTGTGGAGACTTCAACCCCAATAAATCAATTCTCTTTGTATGTCCTAGGTGAGTCAGGCTTCCAAGGTGTGGGGAGAGGTTCCGCTTCCAGAAGATTTGGAGTCAGAAAAAGATGTCCGGGCATCTCTGACTTTACTGGATGACGATGAGGACTTTGCAGCTGATGGAGCTTCAGGAGGTGGGCTTGCTAAGGGGCAGGGTAACCGCAAACCACAGCAACAGCTGCCCTTAATTCAGTGGAATCATGTTTTCATTATGCTGTTCTCACTTAACTCATCCCATATTTTATAAAAGGAAATGTTGCTTAAGGAATTATAAAGAAACATTTTAATATTTTAGCTTTTTTTAAGGATATAGCTCTCCTGTGAAATGACACATTTAAGTGAAGAAAATGTGCGTTTTCCTGTAATTTGTTTAACTGCTGATCTCATCCTCGCATCTGTTTTTTCCTCCTTAGACCAGCCCAGTGGGGACGAGGATGGCAGCACTCCAGAGCCTTACAGCACAAGTAAACATCCAGAAAATCTGATAGATATGTTAAAGATTACATTTCTGAGTGGTAGATCAGTCAACCTTTTAGCACTCCTGCATCTGTGATTCTGATTTTTGTAATTTGTATGTGTGCGTGGGGGTGTGTGTGTGTGTGTCTGAGTGCTGAATGATGAAACCTTCTCTTCCTGCTGCACCTTCTCCTCCCTCGTCGCCAGTTTGCCAGGGTCTGGTCATAACACGGGTCTCAGGCTTTGTCTCTGAGACATAAACACCCCCTCTTCTCTTTCTTCTTTTTAACTTGTGCCAAAGGTGACTGCAAAATAAAAAAACATAAAAGCCAGATGAACAAAGACCGCTCCATCACAGCCCCTCTGTTTTTCCATCTTGTTCTCTCGTTTGCCGCTTTTTTATGTAGGCTTGAAAGTGTTTATATGTGGGAAGCCATCACATAATAGCATCCACTCTCACCAAAAACCTAATTTGTTTAAAATAACAGGTTTGACAGTTGTCATCCTTCATTATTTTCCCACTTCTGTGCTGCTTGTGCTCACAGTTTTGGACTCTGAACAGCTTAATGACTCAAACACAGACTGAAGCAGATACTTCATCATGGATAGATTTTCATGTCATGCTTTGTAAGGTGGAGGCGAGAATCAAATGTGGCTTACAGATGAAACACTTTGTGGAATACAATGAGCCCCAAGTGACTGTGCTACAGTGGACTGTAATTACAGTACACACAGAAAGAGCCATGGAGAGTTGGTTAACGAGCTGTGTTTTTGAGTTTATTGGGTGGATGTGCAAACTTCTCCTTTTAGCTAACGATCCATTCAGATACAGGTAGTATTGTGGGATATTTAACTTCTCTCAACATTTGAACGTCAGTACCGATCCGTTTTTATTATCTGTATCTGTCCTGATACTAAAGAAAATTGTAGATTGGGTATCAGTGACAATGTGCCCAACCCATAAAAGCAGATCTATATTGTCTGTGTTGACAAAAATAAATGTATTAAGTCAATTTAGCACTGTTTTTCTGTATCGGCTCAGTATTGGCCAATACTAAACCTCAAATATCTGTAATGGTGTTGGAAGTGAAAAAAGTGGATCAGTGCAATCCTATCAGTAACATTTTATCAAGTAAATTGTTCCATGTGTGTTCTGAATATGAGAAAGATTGATTTTAGCTTGAATCCCTCTTGTATTTATGGCTTAGATTCTCATTTTAAAGTTAAGAAGCAGAGTACTTTTTGTTTTGCTATCTCTGTTCTGCGGACGTTTAAATTGTTTTTGGTTATAATCAATATTAAAGGTTTAATTGAGGTGTATTTTTAAGTGATTCAATGGAAGTTCTTCAGCCAAAGATCAAATAAGCAAACATAAGCTGAGCACCTGATGGCACTGCTTAGGGAACCATCATTTATCAATAACTGATTGAACCACATTACCCAGCATAATTTGAGAACTACTTATTATGCTCTATAATACTGAATAGTATTAAAAATGTCACTTCAGTGTTCACTGTGCCATAAAAGAGGTCCTTTGCACACAAAAGCCAGAGTCCTTGACAAAAGTCATATCCATTTCTCTGATTGGCAGCAGTTAATCTGAAATAAAGTCCTAAGATTTTACAGCAGTAATACTTCCTTTAGACGGAAATTGAAATTAAATAGGACCCTATTCTGCAAATATTACAAAACTATGACTCCAAACTAAAAAATTACAGATGCTGATCTGAGCCGACCTGCAGTCCTGATCTCATATAAGTGGAAAAGCATGAGATTTTATAAAGCCAAAAAATGCCTCAACACTGATTCAGTTGCAGGGAAAATAAGTCAAGATACACCTTAAATGCTTTAATGTAGTATCTGTAAAGCCAGAATGTAAGTAAGTGACCATGGCGGAATGGATAAATATCAGGAAACAGAGATCCGTCTCCAGTGTAAAATATTAGTTTCAGACATCTGCAAGAAATTAAGCTCTTCACAGCAAAGGAGTTTGTGGTTATTGAGAAACGCATTATAATTTTTCTCTTTTTGTAAAGAAAAAGACCTTGGTACAGTATATAAAACATCTTGCTTTTTTTGTTGGCTCTTTAAGCTTCAGACACTGATTACATCATGGTTTTGTTAGCAGCACTGGAAGCTGACATCAGTCACGCACATAGCATCATGCGCTTTGTCTCTTAGAAATAGCTCTGTCATGAGGCCTCGCATGAAGCTAAGCAGTTTAAAGAGCTGCAGGAAATTTTAGCCTGGCTGACATTAATGAGAAGGGTGCTGAAAGGATGTGATTGTGACAGATGAGAATAGTAAGGTGCAGGTTGTTTTTAGTCCCGCAGTAGGAAAGAAAACAGAAACAGAAACCGAAGGAGGCCTGTCTTGTAAACGGAGAGTTTTAGTTATTTTCATCCTCAGGCAACTCACTTTGAGAAGTGTTTATCTGCTAATCTCAGATTAACAGTTTGTAAAATATGAACCCAGTAATTGTGAGTTTCTTCACATTTATTGTTTTCATGGAAATTTCTGTCCACATGTAACTCAAAAATGCTTAAAAAGAGCAGGACTTTGCAGCAGAAATGTTCTTATCTGAAGGGTGGCTTTCAGGCCCGCATTCTGCTCAGTGTGATCACTGCTCTGTGATTGGAAGATGCAGAATAATTCCATATATAGATCTGGGCTGCACAGTCCTGGGAAGGAAATTCAGCTTCCGGTGCTGAATGTGGAATAATTTGCTGAGTGGCTCTGTCCTGTGAGCTGTCCATGCTGCCCACCCAAGCCTCCGCCTTCCTTCCCTTTTCAGTGATATAAAATAGGAGACACAGTTGCCACATTTGCCCCCATTATGCTGAGTTTCCTGTTTTGTGACTGTTTGATGAGGGTTAAGGCATGTCCATTTCTCCTTTGTCTTTCCAAAACAGTGTGAAACATCTGGGATTTTAACTTGCCAAAATGAGACTATTTTAAAGCATTCTTTGTCCATTGTTGCTATTAGTCCAACATAATCACTGTCTGCAGTCTCCTCCAGAAACATAAAAGTAGTGTCTCATGTCTTCTTAACCTTTCATCCTGACCTCCGATCCCTGAGAACCCAACAAGATTTCTGGAAGACAGATCAGACCCCCTTCATCCGTGAGAGCCTTTCCTTGTTCCACAGACTCTCTGATGGACTTTCCCAGTGCACTAATAATGTTGGCCATTATTGTTGGAAATTTAAGACACAAAGGCTACCATGTCCGTTTATTGAATGGAGATGGGAACTGTGGGATTTAATTGATTTTTTTCTTAAAACAACACACTGGCTCTTCATTGCTATTAAGTAAAAAATTAATGCAGAGCTAATGCATAGACATTATTCAAAATTTGAGTTAGTGTTTTTGCTGTCATTACAACTATATAGTCACAGAAAAACACCTATTGCATCCATTGATTCAAAATCAGTGGAACCATGCACTAGCGGAACAAGTCAGCGTTGGGTTGGGGGCGGGGCTAATGACCGTCCCTTTATACCCAAATAATAAAGCTCATGATAATATAACTTTACAACATAGACATATCTGCAACAGCGGGACTTACAAGCTTCACCACCAGAGAGCGACTATATCATTCTGAAGTCCATCAAACAGACATGAAGTATAACAAACCAAGAGAACACCAGAAACATTAGGCTATGTCCTCACTAATGATGAAACAACACAAATTCAAAGCAGCTCAGCACCACGGATAACATCGAATCACTTTGACCCTTTATCAATTTCAAATCAGAGCCTGGAGCAGCTAGCAACTGCTGAAGCTAGGTTTATTGTTGATGTGTTGAACAAGGCACGCAGCGGAACGCCTGCGACAGGCGGTGCACGAGGCGCAGCCTGTCGCAGCGCCTCGTGCACCGCAGGGATCTTTGTGACCAGGGGCGGATCATGCGCACCGCCGTACATACAAACTGGACGATCTGGAAGATGCTCTTGCAAGCGACTCCAATGTACACGTTAACTATAAACGCCATATTGCTGTCTTGGCTCACAGGCGCGCAGCACAAACTGTTAAAAGCGCGACTACACCTCAGCCTTCAGTCCCTGACATCACCGCTGTACCGCCGACAGAGGAAAAAAAGAGATATAAGCTAGTCGGCTGGCCTGCTACAGTTTACAATCAGTCTACAACCAACTCACAAATCGTGAGTAGTGATTCTTAGAACTGCTACCTGTAACTAACCCGGCTCCCTGGCAGTTTTGGCGGGCCTGAATCGCTGCCAACAAAAAGGTCTGGTTTATCTCGAGGACGACGAACAAAATATGTGTCCAGTTTACTTGCTGTCTTTTTTCCTTCCTTTTTGCTTTGCCGCTCCACTTTTACGCTTAAAGAGCCACTCGTGTTAACTTAGTTGGTAAAAATACTCTACGTAGTAACTGATGATGACGTTAGTGGATGGCTGATGACAAGTTTTACCCAAAATACATTTGGAGACAATACGGCGATCAGTCTCTGACATAAAAAGAAATTAAAAGGAAAGGTGTGGTTGATAAAAGGCAAATACTTTGTTTTGTTATTAATATTTGCCATTGTGGAAAATATAATTTGTCAGTAAAAATTTGCTCTAAATAAAGGAAACATGCTTTGGCGGACCATACACAAAAGGTCCAGGGGCCACAAATGGCCCCCAGACCATACTTTGGACACCCCTGATATAAAATGCCAGAATGTAAGCCTACTTAAATATGCATTGTGTGGCAATCTAAAAAGAAGAGCATAAAACATATTAGTTTTTATTGATTTTTTGATAAAAGAAAAATCAATAAACTAACTTTATTTAGTTGTTTTCAGCTAACAAAAGAAGCTGAAGGTCCAGATTACTAAATTCCTAGGCTTGCAGTCATCAAATAGTTTAGTAGTGGATTCTTCCTGACAAAATGCAGCCAAAGTTTGGATTGTTCCATTATCTCTTGAAGAGAAAATGTTACATTATGTAGTTGTCACTTTGACCAGGCCAGCTACTTGGCTTGTCTGCTGGTAGTGGGCAGAGAGGGATGTGTGTCACAGTGGCATTACCTTTATGAGTGAGAGATTCAGGCTGGCTCTCGGGCAGCAGAGGGTCGAATGGTGGCAGCTGCAGTTATTTTGGAGAGGTCTTTGTTGTTTTTCTGATAGGGGGCCTAAAGGTGGCTACAAATTTATTTCAAATGCCTTTAGTCTCTACTGTAGACTAAGCAGACATAATGAAGCAGACCAAACAGAGTTTCTGAAGGACAAATTAATGTTGCGTCACATCCACTCTTCACAAACAGCTGATTGTACGCGTGGGTATGTACAGTTTATTCCAGCTGAATGGTCTTAGTCACCAATTTGAGTCCTCAGACTCAATCCAGCTCCATGATCCTCTTCTTTGTTGTGCCAACAACAAATGAGTTGCCTTGGAGTGGTTCAGTGTGCCACTCCTCATGAGGAAAAATATGTTTGGGGATCTGCTGCAGCTTTAAGGCTCCTCGCTTCCAGCTTTTATGTATTTATGTGTCTCCCACGTTATGATTTACACCACAGTACAAACTAACACATGAAAACAAAGCACAGATTACAGCTTATGGCTAGAATTTGTTGCTGTTGAGTGGATTGTACTCTTGTTTATCCCAAATTTTCAAGTTTATTTGGATAAAGCTTCACAGTTGATCAGTAGCTTCCTGTTTAAACACAAGGGAGTATCCCTATCGAATAGAGCCTCCCATGAGGGTTTTAGGTGCTTAAAGGGATTGGCTACATTTTTCTTTGTAGTCTGTGACGTTATTATAAGTAATTAGGCTTGCAGTCATCAAATACTTAGTAGTTTTAGCTGTGAATTACCTTTCTTCCATTAGGAACCGAGTTTAAGTGAAGAAATTCTCAGAGTGGTTGATGGTTAACTGGTAGTCAGATGGCATCACCTGCTTTAGTTGATTTTAGCAAATTTAAAACTAATTTAGCTAATTTAATTTGGGAGTCATGTTCCACAGAAAAATCTGTGAATACATAACCATGAAAAGATGAGTGTCCACCATATGAAATGTGTTAGTGGACATATTAAGTTTTTAAATACCTAAAATAGTTACATTGATTTTGCCTTGACTAGTCCGCATCACAAGGATTAGGCAAAGCCCTCACTTTTTTGGAACTACAACCAGAACGAGCCCAACTCAGGTATGATATCAATTGCAGATCTAAGCTCAGGCTTCCAAGAATAATCTAAACCAAGCATTTTGACAGGGACACGTCAAAACTCAGGAACACATTGGGTGAGAAACCCACAGAAAACCCCACAACTATAATTTTCTCAAAGTTTACACAATTAAAATTC
This sequence comes from Girardinus metallicus, assembly GCA_903067095.1. Classification (NCBI taxonomy): domain Eukaryota; kingdom Metazoa; phylum Chordata; class Actinopteri; order Cyprinodontiformes; family Poeciliidae; genus Girardinus; species Girardinus metallicus. The sequence goes on from CAEGAE010025732.1 coordinate 99,592, forward strand.
CCTATATCACTCAGATATGAATAATTTGAATATTAAGTAGTTTTAAAGTTATAAATCAGCTGTAATGGGTAACAGAAAAAAAGAACCAGAATTATCCTTTTCCAACATTTCTGTTGAAAAATGGAAGTTTATGTGCTTCCTACGTTGTTGATTTGTTTTACTCATAAATGGTGTCCCAATGAACACATACATCAGCTAATAAAGCTGGTATTCCTTATATGGCTGTCACTAATTCTCAGATTTGCAAAAGATCGCATTGTATAAGCAGACTTTAAAGTAGAAACGGGTCATTAGCTCTAATTAGTTTGGACCTCTGTTCTTGAGGCTTAGATCTTTTGGAGAAACCATGCTTTCTGTCATATTTTCTTAGATGGTCTGCAGATTTATAGTGTGTGGCATTTAGTATCTTTGGTCTAACAGCCTTATCTTGACTTGTTGTTTGCACAGGACTGGCGAGATACAGTCAGTCTATAGTAATAATATATTTTTCTCAGTTCACTTCCAAATATGTCAGTAATTAGCTGACATATGGTTTGCTGCATGTGCAGTTGTGAAACAGCTGGATCCAACAGCAAATGAGCTGTTGTTTACTGATGTCTGTTGAAGTTTACGGAGTGGACTGCTAGACTCCGGATTGGAGCATAAACATCTGTCTCTACTGTGTCCCATTGTCATCTTTTCTGAAGTTTTAGTTATTTAAAAGATTGGATAAATCATGAAACCGTAAACGTCCCTGTCGATGCGTCATAACGTTGTCCTTTGTGTAAGTCATCTGACTTTCAGAACCCATCCATGTTTCAGAACCACTCAAACCCCATTTCAGTCGACATTTCATAGGCTCGCTCAATCATCCGAGTGGAACAACCAGTGAGTCACCCCAAAACAAAGAGGGATCATTGTTGATTGTCCCAATGCAAAGCTTTAAAGAAATTTGTTGGCGCTCAGTTCTTCCATCTGAACAAGAAAACAGGAAGTGCCTTGTCCTTGTGTGGCGGCACCATCTCAAGGTGGATGTTTGTGTCAATTGGCAAAGATGTTGGACGTGGTCTGCATGTTTGTTGAGTCAGACCAGTGATGTCTTCCAACCTTTTCTCTTACTTCCTGGTGTGCTCCAGACAGACATTTGACCTATACAAGCCATTGTTCCTTTAAGCATGCCTATCTTTAACATGTGGGTAGTGGTGATTGCTGGGAGTGTGTCATTTTCCTGTCTTGCCATTTGTGTTTATCTATTTTGGCAATCCAACTTCAAATTCTTTATCTGATTGTCACTTTCTGTTTTCTTTCTTTGTTTCCCTCTCCTGAAACCTAAACTTTATAACCCCTCTGCAACCGCCTGGCTAACTTTGACCACTCCTGTCCCTGCTTTGCTTTGCTCATTCCAACCTTTACCCCTTGTTGACTGTCTTACCCCCCTCCACCAATCCCCTACCCTAGCTATTGACCAACTGTTGGAGTCTTGGTATCTGGGACACATACTGAGCCCAAGTAAGGAGCAGTACAGTAAGTCTTCCACCATTTCTCTCTGTCTTTTTTGTCTTTGGCACACTCTACCAGTCACCTGCTCCACTCCGTTACGCTCACATTTCCAAATGCATTCAGAGAAGTTTGTATGAAAGCTCGGGCATGTTGAGTTCTGTTTCCGGCTTTTCTGTTTTTCCAAGTGCTTTTCTCTCCCAGTGATTCCTAAAGCCAATGGAAAAATGATGGGGTATGTTCCATAGAGCAACACGGAGCTCACCACGCTCGAGTGACAACACTTTCTATCCCAGCTGCAAAAGATGTTTTGGCAACTTGCAAAAAAATGCACTCCTCTCTTTAATTAGAAAAGTGCTCTGAACAATTTCTTTCTTATCCTAGTGTGATGAACCAGCTGTTACTCTGTACCTAAAAAATGTGCAAATTTTATGCACAGTGGTGGTTTTGCTTCCAATTGTGACTCTGCTGTGGGAGAGCGCAAAGTCAGAATTCACCTCCAAAAGTCCCCCAAGGGGCATGAAGGAGAGTTGGAGACAGTTTTTTGGCTGTGGTCCAGGGTGAGGGTTAATAGTAGGGGTCTTTTCTCCAGGAACTGAGCTAAGACAGAGCCAGCTGGCAAATTAATATGTAAGAAGCACAGACTATGTTTGATTTTATGACTTTCGGTTTTAGTGAAGTTTTTGACTGATTCCCTTTGAGAACTGTAATATATCAAGAAATATGAGCTGCATTCAGATTTTTTTATTTTTGCCTTCATGTGGCTCAGTAATTCTTTCTATTAAGAACTAAGGCATTATCACAATACGTGTGAAAAACCTTCACTACAACTTTCTTTCTGTTTGTCCTGGTCTATTTTTTAATTTCCATTCCTCAATTAGGCTTTGGAGCCAAAAGGAAAAACTCTGGCAAATTTAGATGAATATTTAAATGTTATTTATGGTTAGTCAGATTTTTTTTTTTTTTTTTTTTTTAACAAGTAAGCTAGTAAAGCAGTTAACCCTTTCTGTAGGATAGAGTGGGATCATTCAGTAGTGGCTTTTTGCAAATCATTTGCAGCCTGTAAGTAGAATGGTAAGCTAACCATTAATATAAGTCTGTGTAAATTCCAAGCTTATTCCCATTTGTGCCTCCAAATTTTTTTCCTTATATATTTTCACAAATTCTTGTCTAGAAAGTGGAAATTTGCCTAAACTCTTCCACCCCTTTGCACTCCTACGTCTTACATCCTTGTGCTTCCTTTAACTATGTTTCAAACATCTGGTAGTAACAGGATTTTCACAAGGAAGGGTTTCTGACAGAGCAACCTGGGAGCTCTTACGTATGATATGTTCACTTACAAGAAACAAATCTGATTTTGATATTTCCTATTCATTGGTTATTGGTCAATTAAACTGAAAATAGTTTTGCAGTACATCTTTGTGACAATATCAATAGATTAAAATGTTGAGTTTAGTTTAGATACTTAAAATTAAGCTTTTTGCTTTCTCTTTAAAATCAAATCAAATCAAATTTTATTTGTATAGCACATTTCAGCAACAAGGCATTTCAAAGTGCTTTAAATCATAAAGATAAAAACAAAGTCATGCAACAGAATCAACAATCAAAACATTCATTAAATTCATAAATGATTATGTTTCATAAACAA